>OX451735.1:340087835-340342732 GCA_948472305.1 Vicia faba
AGGGGAAGCTGTTGTACCACAAAATTTGCCCTCCCATATTTCCCAAGATATTGCAAGAATAATCTCCAATTTGCTCAAGAGTACTCAAGAGTTGGACAGTCAAGTCATCTCCTAAGGAAGTCAATCTCAAATTAGGGTTTTGTGTTGCATCAAGGTCCTTGCATCCAAATGACCTAAAGTGCTCCCTAATGTCCTAATATGTTCTCAAGTTCATCCATGTCAAGTTTCAAGCCTTGCAGAGGAAGTTTGCTCAGTCAATTACTCAAAGGGTCCAAAAAATCGACTGTGCTAGGCCAAAAGTCAATTGTGACCTATATACAGTCAAACTTCAAGATTTTTTGTCAACATTCTCATTTGAAGTATATTTCATAATTTGATCAAGGGATGATCATGATTCATCAAGGATTGCTCAAAATTCAACAAGATTCAAAAGTTGCTAAATTAGGGTTTTGTAGGAAAAGTCAACTCAACTTTGACCAAGTATAACTTTCTCATACTTTATGATAAATGACCCATCCAAAGCTCATTTTGAATAGGATGCAATTTCCTACAATCCTTCTTCATACCCCAATATAAGAAAATGCACTCACAAGAAGTTACAAATTTGGATATTATAGGTCATTTTTGAAAGTTAACAAAAACACCTATTTTGCCAAAGCTTATAGATTGAGCATGGAATATCAAAATGAGATGATACCAAAAGGGTTGGTTAGAGGACATCTCAAGGTTTCTAAAAAGTCTAAGAACACCTCCAAAAGTTAAAAATTGAAGAAGTTATTCATTGTTGAAGTTGGGAATTTTTGCAAAATTGCCAAAAGTCAACTATCCCCAAAACATCAAATTTTGTCAAATGGGCCCATTCTTTTCCACTTGATTTGATCTTGTCACACTACACACGTGTCCTAGCTTCAGCCTTATGTCCATTTATCAATTTTTCTATTTTATTGGATTTTTTATTGAATTAATTTATTTTAAATCAATTTAAATCAAATAAAATCCAAATATTGATTTCTTAGGATCTTTTTGATTGTTATAGGTCTTAATTGTCATCATGGACATGATCAAATCCATATCAAGCTTTTCATGTACAAAAATATTGAATTTTGTACCAATTTGGAAGCTTTTCAATGGAGAATCAAATCATATCTCCAAACATCAATGCATAAGGATTCAGCCCAAGAAAGTTAACCTAATTCACTCCATGTTACATATACAAGCTAGAGGCACGAGAATCAGAGGGGAGAGGCTGAAAAATCACAAGAACCAAACTTGGAAAATTGTCAAAAAAGCTTGAAACTGAAATCACTCCTAGAGGCGAATTCAAAGGCAAAGCTCAACGTGAGTCAGTTGCTGGACATCCACTGAATCTCCTGCAACCCCTAGCAAGCCCTCTCTCCCTCTCAAACACGCTGTAAGTGATACGCGACTTCCGTCTGAACTTGCTTTCGTATCTCAAAATTTACGCATCATTACAAGAAACTAATGGCATATTTGCAATCACCAAACAATTTCCATGCTTTCCATATTATTTGATTGTATTTATCCGTTCTATAATCCAAAACGCCATTGAAGGTTTCTTTAGGTTTTTTAGGGATTTCTATTACAGGGACAATTGGCTTGTGAGAAAGGTACCATCTTGTTCAGGGGAACAAGACGAGTTCATCCATGGTATCACCTTCCATTTATATGGCCTGAGATGGATTATTGAATTAACCTACGCCTTTTGCTGCGGATTCAAATCCGCAGGTAATCTCTGTATAAATCTGAGGACAGGGACGACAACGTGTCCGTATCCTATTGCTCCATTCAAATAATTCGCGCTTTTTTTCTTTTTGTTCAGGCATATTAACTTGTTTCCAATATATTAATTGTTATCTATTCCACTAACAAATAAAAGGCGCTGGATGAGTGGTAGTGGAGCATATGCATTGGCTAACAGGACCTAGGTTCGAATCCCAGGTCCCCCCACATATTTGTTATTATTTTCTTTCAGGTGTTCCAACGTGTCTCATGCCTTGCAACGCATCATACTCCCTCAAATCTCCAAACGCCAGATGGCCCTAGGCCAGATCTGGTGGCCAAGATTGAACGTGCACCATATGCCCTAGTCAACATACACGCGTGGAAGCAGGAAAAGTCAGCCAGGCCAATTCGTTTGGGCCTTTGAAATTGCTGATCTCACCTCTAACTTGGGCCCAAAACTCCCTTGGTTATTTCTTTTTTCTTTCTTTCTTTTATTTATTTATTTATTGTTATTATTTTTAATTAACCAATTAAAACTTTTTTCCTCATAAAATTAAAAAACCAAAAAAATATTTTATTTATTAAAATTAAATTCAGCACTTTATTTTTGTAAATAAATATTTATTCAATTAATTTAGTTTAATTAGGAAATAACCTTAATATTTTTTGCAATAATTAAAATTAATTTAGACGATTAGGTTTTTATTAACTTTGATCGAATTTATTTTTATTTCCTTAAATATCAAAAACTCCAAAAAATATCTTTTTTTTAATTATTTAATTTATTTATTTAATTGTTAACTTAATTTAATTTCTTTTAATCCAAAAATAACCAAAAAATCATTTTCTTTCAAAAAAGGGTCAAAACCCTAAAAAATTCGCATTCGATTTAATTTTCCGCACGCGATCTATTTTACCATATTGATGTAATTGTTTCCCGGAATGTAATAGCTTTAATTAGGACTATTTAATTTATTTATCGCTTTTTTTATTTTCCGTATTTTTAATTCAAGGGTTGCTTTTGGCGATGTAAATACCCGACGCCTTGTAATAATTAGATTTAATTTCCGCAAATTTAATTTCCGCAACTTATAAACTGTTAGATGTTTGATAAATAGGGAATGCATGACAAGATCAAATGTTTGAACCTAAAATCAACATAGCTCACCCATGACATGTACAAAGATAAAATTAACCGAAATGACACACTCGCACATGCGTACTCATAAGGTACACCCTACTTGGTTGCCTTCTGTGATACGGTGGGAGAACTGACTTGAGGTTTTGCATTTGTTTTCGCAAATGTTTCGGTTGAGCAAGAGTCGCCACCGACTTTTTATTTTATCCTAAGGAAAGGTTAAAAAGCACAACAAAAACCCTTGAGATGTTTTCTTGGGTTCGGGGGGTAGATTATAGAAAGGGAAGGTATTAGCACCCTTTCTATCCATGGTTATCCATGGGCTCTTAGTTACTTGCTTAGATCACTTGCCTTGTATTTTCAATTGTTTGAAATGGTGCTTTGTGTGTGGGTTTGAAAATGTTTTGAAAAGAGGCCAATGTGGTGGCAACCTTTGCAATGATTCATGTTTGAATGTATACAAAGGTGTACTTGTCTTTTGAAAAGTTTTCAATGTTTTTGAAAGTTGTTTTGAAAGTGTGTTTGTGATGTGTGTTTTGAAAAATGGCAAGGATTGTTTTGCAAGATTTGGTCAAGTAACTAAGAGTCGTCTACCCCTAAATTTACTCAAAGGCTTTTCCTATGTTTTAACCCTTTTAACAATTTTGTTCCACCATTGTATTTGGTGGAAAATCTTGTGTTAGGATGTTTAACGGGATGGGCGCGGGTCATCGTTTAGATCATGATTGCAATGGTGCCAAGTGTCTTTGGCAATTTTTCCTTTAAGGGACTTGATCATTTTTAGGCAACTTTCGAAAGCGTCATCGAGAGACTATGATCATTTGAAATTGTCTCGTTTTGTCAAAGAAACTCAACATACAACATGGCCCATTATTGAAGGCAACAAGTGGAGTAACCCTAAGGGGTGCAAGTGTGATTGGTGTTGTCCATTTTCATGCTTTTTTGTCTTTGAATTAGGTCAAACTATTTGTTATTTGATTTTTGCATACCAACCCTAAGTCTATCATGGCATATTTGGAAAGCTTTAAAATGCGGAATTAAAAGTCATAAATTATTACACAATAATCATGGGGATGGGGGTACAAATGTTCAAATTGGGATGAGACTTTAATATGAGAGTAGTGTCCCAATATTTACAACCAAATCGAATCAATTCGCAAATGTAAAATGTATCAAATGTACAAGAATAAACAAATGTGTATGTGTAAATGTATTTGTGTAAGTGTATGTGATTTATTTACAAGTGAAATAAAATAATAAAAAAAAGTTAATTTTGGATATTTTCATGTTTAGGGTAAAACCCTAATTTTCTACATAAATAGCATTTATTATTTATCATATACAATATTTATTAATTATGTACAAAAAATAAATAAAAAGGAAGTATATTGTAAAAAAGTGATTTTTGAGGTCAAACATTAATAAAAAATAAAAAAGTATTATTTTTTATATTTTTATCCTAAATATTCTAAAAGATAGATAAGTATTTATATTATTTACCAAATATATTAAATATGTACAAAAATAAAAAATGTAAATTATTTACAAAAAAAAGTATATTTTTTAGAAAATGTTTTCAAAAGATAAAATAAAATAAAATCAGAAAATAAAATGTATTTGTATTATTTTTTAGTATTTTAAGTAAAAGTATATATATGTTATTTATATTGTATAAATTCAAATAAAACAAATAAAATCCAAATAAAATGCAAAAATGGTTGAAAAAATATTTTTAATATTTTTTATGTTTTAACAAAAAATAACAAGTCAGAAACAAAAGAAAAAAAAATCAAAAATGATAAAAATAACACACAATGGGCCAAGGGGGTGTATGTGGAAAAATGAGGTGCAAACAGAAAAATGAACCAAGCCCAACCCAAAAGGAGTTGTCTTCAACCTCCAGCATCTTTGAAACAAAAAAACGCGCGTTTTCTCTTGTCCCTGCTATCTCTTGATCCTTTGATTTTCAACAAAAACTTACAACAACAATGTTATAGAGCATCATGTCACGATTCTAAACATATAAAGAAGTTGATCTAACTCTCAGAAATGAGAGAGAATTTCTTCTCCCCCAATTCCTGACATAACTTTTTTCTAATGTTCAGGTCCCAAATTCTCTTAACACACACAATATAAATGAAAAGTGAGAATATGGGTAGCTTCAGGGCCATGAGTAGGACATAACTTCTTCACAAACCTAAGCCTAGATATGCTTGGATAGAGAGATAAAAGTTCAAAAACTTACCTGTTCAGCTTGAATCGTGTACAACAATGGAGGTACTTTCAATGCAATGTGAGGACTTGTACAGCTTGCTTGAGGTCCAAGGATTCTCTTCCAACCTCTAGCTTGCTTTGAAACTAACTGAAACGAGCTATGTAACTCAACCTGCACAATTGAAAAAATGAAAATGGTGAACTTGGTTAGAGGTGTTACAGTCTGTAGCTAGGGCTTGGGACAGTTTGTATGGATGATATAGGATGTGTTTGAACTGGTTTGGATGGAAACGCACGAGGGAAATGAACTGGCCAAGTCAAAATGCAGAAGGTACCCTGTTTTGCCACAAAACTGTGTTTTGATGAATGAGGGGGTTTTAGGGATGGTTTGGTCGTGTTTCAGGTTAGTTAGGGAGTATGAAATGTGTTCACAAAGTTTGTTTTGGTTAGTTCTTGCAGTAATGAGAGTTGTGTTTAGTTTTGCAAGTTTTCTTCTTTCTTAAGCCAAAGTTGCCAAGTTGGGTTACAAGCTTATGCAGGCCCCCTAAACATGCTGCAAAGTTTGTTCTTGATCAGTGGGATATATCCACACATTTGTGCCTCAGAGATTTGCTTTGTACTTCTTAGATTGTAAACTTGACATAAAGTGTAACTTTATCAAAATGGCTAAAATGCTTTTTCTAATTATGGATTAATCTAACATGTATTGCCCAAATGAATGAAATAACATATTGGAACAATGGTTTAGTATTGAATTATTGAGTAAGAAAGGTATTAGAGGCCTGTAACCTAGCTTGTGCATGCTGAGTTTGAAAATGCAGTGTTATGAACATGCATTTGGTCAAGAACAAAAGTGACTTTTGCCCAAATTTGCCAATTCGATTCTCCCTAACCACAAGGGTGTTTGATGAGTTCTTGGACAATTTGTAAAGCTTGGAATGTGTACTAAAATCCATCTTTGTAATGCAAGTTGAAATTCCAAGTGGAAGCATGTGAAAAGTGGCCATGAAGTTGGGCAAAAATCCTGCCTAAAATAGGTCAAAATATTTCTAAGTTAAGAATGTTTTGCACCCTTGTTCCAAAAATCATAACTTGAGCTACAAGCTTCCTTTGAGGAAACTTTGTGAATAAAAGTTGTAGATTTTGCAATGGACTATAACTTTCATGTTTTGAGTTTTGTTTGAATCCAAATGTATCTTGATGAAAAAATGGGACAAAGTTAGGAAAAAATTAGGAAATTCCATAACTTAGAAAAATTCTAAGTTATGAAATTTCTTCATTTCAAACCCTAATTTGTAATTTTTGATTTCTTGATGAACAAGTTTCATAATTTGACATGTCTTGATGAAAAATGAATCTTGGCACTTGATTTTGACCAAAAAAAGTCAAAGTTTGACTTTTCAGTACACAGTCAAATTTTACTCAGTTGACTGGAAAATTCATCTGTCAATCTTGTGCATTTGGGATCTTTTGAACTTGTTGAACATGTCAAGACAATTCCATTGAGTCCTTGAGTCCATATGTGAGCTTGGTTTTCCATTGGCTAGGTCAAACAGTCAAAAATTGCCTTTATGCAGTCAAAAACCCTAAAAATGACCATTTTGCCCTTTTGGTGATCTGATCAAATTTCTTATGGATTTGTGATCCAAACTTGATCAAATGGTCCATATGAGTTCATAATGTTGATGTGGGTCAAAATCATGAGGTTTGACTGTCAATTGACCACTGTTGACATTTTCCCCAATACAGCTGATTTCTAGGTCAACTGTCCAATTGACTGGGCAAAGATTGGAATCAAGACTTGAAACTTGGTATGGATAAACTTGTGAGTCCAACATGAAGCATGAAAGTCACTTTGGGCCTTTTAGGTCAAAACATCTTTGTGCAAACTGAAACCCTAATTTGGGTCAACAGTGCAAGGAGGAGTCTTGAGCAGAGTAAACCATAACTTGATCTTGAGCTCCAAGGGTCTTGTGGTGAGAAAATAGTGATGACATGGGAGTGAAAATTTTGGGGTACTACACCTTCGTAACGTGGTCATTGAGTATAGGTTACTTTAGAGGTCACCCTCTTGTCCAAAGATCATAGTTGCCTCGAAACAGTTGCCTCGGATAAAATGATCTAAGACATTAGGGTTACCGCTAAGGCATCCTAACATTGCTTTAGTGACCGCACGTCCCTAAAATCGAATTGATCCTTAAACTACAACAACGGTGCTACCTACTCATCAATAGTGGGATAGCATTATCTAAAGGACATTAGCACAGATTGATTCCTTTTTCGAGTAGGTAGATGGTTCTTAAATACTTGCTCTCTTCAAAACAAAAAACTTTTCACACTTACACCTTTCAAACAAAAACTTTTTTCAAACCCACAAACACAAATAAAAGCAATTTTGAAAACACTTTGAGCAAGTACCTAAGAGCCCATGGATAACCACAAATAGAAAGGGTACTAATACCTTCCCTTTCTATAATCTACCCCCCGGACCTGAGAAACATCTCGAAAAAGGAATTTTTCTGTGCTTTTTTCCTTTCCTTGTTGGATAAAGTAAAAGACGATGACGACTCTTGCTTACCGCGACATTTTGCGAAAACAAACGCAAAACGCAAACCAACATTCCAAAAACAGTCAGTTCTCTCCCACCGTATCATAGTGAGATTGAAGAAACCAATGGTCAAGTGGCTGCTGCCTGGCATGATGCTACCGAAGGCCCAGGAGGCTAGACAAAAGGAGGTCGAAGAGATAGATCGAGACACTGCTTAACTGAGGGTGCATATTGCAGAGTTGGAAGCTAAAATTGCTGCCAACGATAAAAAGAAGGAGGAACTCCTCGCTGTTAACATTGAATCAGAGAGCCAAGAGGAACTAACTGAAGAGTTAAGACACATTGATCGAGCCCAATCTCTTGATGCTAAGATGGAGACCCTTCATCAATCGAAGGCTTTATATGATCGACGCCTAGAATTGCAAAGAATTAAGTATCTTCAAATTAAGGCTAATCTCCCTTTTTGAATCCTGTTTCTTTCATTTATGTAATCACCTGTTGTAATGATTTCGAAGCCATTTTGGCTATTTTAATGAAAATTTAAGTTTCCATTTTGGCATTCTTTACTCAACAGTGACTATATATTACTTATTTTTACCTCTTGAAGCATAGGTCTATACGCTTTCAAGTATTTACCATTCACCTTCAAGAGTCTTTAATCTTCACTTAACTCTTCAATCTCATAGGCTCCACCAGAGAAGGCATGGATAATCCTGAAAGGTCCCTCCCACTTAGGAGACCATTTTCCCAATTTCTATCTTTTCGATCCATTGGAAGAATTACTTTCCAAACTAGATCCTTAGGCTGAAATGTTTTAGATTTCACTCTACAATTATAGGATTTCTCAACTCGCTTCTTCTGTAGTCTCAAAAGATCTAGAGCTTTCAACCTTTCTTCGTCTAAGTCAACTAGTTCGTCTAACATCATATTCCAATAGACCTCAGAAGGGATATCATGATGTATCTGAATCCTTGTCGCCTGCAGGTGGATTTCCACTGGCAACACTGCATCATGACCATAGGTTAGGCGAAATGGTGTTGTTCCCGTGGCTTCTTTCGGACAAGTTCGACATGCCCATAGAACTTGATCTAGCGTCTGGTGCCAGTTTCTGGGTTTCTTTCCCACGCGTTTCTTTATTAAACTAATCCCTACTTTATTCGCTGCTTTGACATGGCCATTAGCTTGCGCATAATAAGGTGTAGATGTTAACAATTTAAACCCCATTTCTGCAGCAAAGTCTTGCATCTTTCGACCAGTAAAGACTGACCCTTGGTCTGTAGTTATTGTTTCGGGAATTCCAAATTTATATATGATGTACTTTTGAATGAATTCAATGATATTCTCTTGGTCTACATTGACTAAAGGGATTGCTTCAATCCACTTAGTAAAATAATCAATGCCCACCAATATATACTTCTGGATTTTAGAAGATGTTGGTCGAATTTCTCCAATAAGATCTAAAGCCCATCCTCTAAAAGGCCAAGGTTTCACAATCGAGTGAAGTTCGTTTGTCGGCACATGCTGAATACATGTGTGTATTTGACATTCTTGGCATCCTTTTGCAAACTCAACACAATCTTTTAGCATAGTGGGCCAATATAATCCTTGTCGAAACAATAACCATTTCATCTTTTGGCCTACTTGGTGTGCTCCACATGTTCTGTCGTGTGTGGTGGAAAGAGCTATGTATGCTTCTGTTTCACTTAGGAATTTCAGAAGCACACCTTCAGGAGTTTTCTTGAATAATTCATTTCCCATCAACACATAACTCAGTGCTCTATATTTTATTTTTCGTTCTGTCGAAGCCGTTGGATTTTGTAAATAATCCACTACAGGCTTTCTCCAATCTTGTTCTGTTAGATTGTCTATGAACGAAATTTCAAAATTTTCGTGATCAGTGCATCCCAACATTGTGGTCCTTAAATCTAATGGAGATAACTTAGTGGATGTTACTCTCCCTTTAACTTCGATTGCTTGTTGTATCCTGTCTTTCGAAACTTTATACCCGGAAGCAATCTGCGCCAAGTCGATAGCTACTTGATTTTCCAATCTGGGTATATGTCAAATGTTAACTACCTCGAAGTTCTTCAACAACCGTCTGGATATTACGAAATACATGATAATATTTTCTTTTATGCATTTGTATTCTTTCATAATTTGTTTTAGGACTAACTCTGAGTCTCCCATTATTTCGACCTGGGTTGCCCCAAATTCCAACAGGATTTCAAGGCCTGCGATTAACGCTTCATATTCAACCTCATTATTAGAGCAATCCCCATCTATCTTGTACTTAAATGTTGTTGGAATTTTGTTTGGAGAAATGATGAGGACTCCGACTCCAGTTCCATCTTTATAACTAGAACCATCAAAGTACAGTTTCTAAGGTTCGATCTCCAAATAATTCAGTGATCTGTCTTGTATAGAATGGTCGACTATAAAGTCTGCTACCACCTGGCCTTTCATAGCCTTGAGAGGCATAAAGGTTAATGAGTACTCAGTTAATGCGAGTGCCCATTTGCTAATTCCACTGTGCAAAATGGGTTTCAACAACATATATTTGAAAACATCAAAATGAGATGAAACATAAACATCAACTGGCTTTATATATTGCTTAAGTTTTGTACATGAAAAATAAAGACATAAACATAGTTTTTCAACCTCATTATATCTGGTTTCTGCATCGTTTAAAACTCTACTGAGGTAGTATATGGGCCTTTCAACACCATGCTCATCCTCTTGAGCCAGCATGCTCCCTAAAGTTTTATCAGACGCAGCTATGTACAGTCTCATATTTCTGCTTTGACAAGGGGGTACCAAAATAGTTGGGTTGGTGAGGTACTCTTTGATTTTGTCGAAGGCTTCCTGATGTTCTTGCCTCCACTCAAATCCTCCTTTGTTGAGTCGAAGTAGTGGCGAAAAGGCTTGCGTTTTTCCACTGAGGTTGGATATAAATCTCCTCAGGAAATTTATCTTCCCAAGTAAGGATTGCAATTCCTTTTTGTTAGTTGGCGCTTTGGCTTGCAAGACAGCTTTGGTCTTGTTTTGGTTTATCTTAGTGCCTTTTTTATGGACCACAAAACCTAAGAAATCTCCCGCTTTAACACCAAAAGCACATTTTAGAGGGTTCATCTTCAGGCCATAGCGTCTCATCCTTTCGAAGGATTGTCGAAGATGATCCATGTGAGTCTTCCCTGAAATAGATTTGACAACAATATCATCAATATAAATATGCATGAAAGTGTCAATAAAATCATGGAAGATCGAATTCATGGCTCTCTGGTACGTTGCCCTTGCATTCTTTAGGCCAAAAGGCATCACTACCCATTCATAAGTGCCTAAGGCCCCAGGGCAACGGAATGCCATTTTCGACACATCTTCTTCAGCAATAAAGATTTGATTATATCCAGAGTAGCCATCAAGCATACTCATGTACTCGAAACCAGCAGCAAAATCCACAAGCATTTCCACCACCGACATTGGATATTCATCTTTGGGTGTTGCAGCATTCAGATCTCTGAAATCGATGCATACCCTTAAGGTACCATTTTCTTTATAACAGGCACAATATTTGCAATCCATTCGACGTACCTGGTCGTTCGGATGAACTTGCATCTCAACAGTCTTTCAACTTCCGTTTTGATTTTTGATAAAATCTCTGGTGCAAACCGTCTTGGAGTCTGCTTGACGGGCTTCTTTCTAGGCTTTATTGGCAACTGTAGTTCCACCAGACTTCTGTTGAGACCAGGCATCTCGTCATAATCCCACGCAAAGCAATCTTTGAACTCTTTTAGTAATTGGATCATTTCGACCCAGAGTCCTGGATCTATTTTTGTGCTTATGTATGTTGGCTTTTTTACAGGACCATCGCTCAGGTTTACCTCTTCTAGAGGGTCTTGTGCTAACATTCTAACATTATTCGCCAACGGGTCCTTTTTGAAACCTAGAGGTTCATCATCATAGATGGCGTCTAACCTCTGATCTCGAAGGTCTTTCGTTTCTAAGTCGGGAGGCACTAGTTCGAAATCTTTCCCAGGGCCTTTTTTAGAAAGGACTTGCTCATTTTCTTCGAAGGCCATATATTTAACTTCATCCTCCAAGGCCGCTATCATTCTACTTTCGTCCACATACGCCGAAATCTTTTGCAGAGTTTGTGACTCAGTCATCATCACCAAACTCACTTCCCCAGCCTGTTGGCCGTATATCATCAACTCCTCCAAAGTCGATGTTGGATAAGTCTTCTCTATCCCATTGAAAGCCGTAGTCGGAGTGTAGGTATAGAGAGCCGAAGGCGTTAGGTGTTGGGGTTAAATCAAACTCAGGTGGATTACATGGCCCTATGTGAGCCAAATTTCTGTCGAAACTATTCTTTCCGACACTGTTGATTTCACCTAAGTAATAACTCTGATCTGCCTCAATGTTTTCCATGATACCATCAGGGTGCCGTATTGTGACCCTTTGGTGCATCGAGGATGGAACCGCGCCGATGCCATGTATCCACTCTCGACCCAAGAGCAGATTGTAGTTTGGTTTCACTGAGATCACCATGAACATGGTGGGTCGGAGGATTGATCCCACTTTGAGGTTTAGTTGTATGACACCCATTGTGGTGCCAATGCCTCCTTCATAATTGGACAAGACCATGTTATGGGGCTTGATGTCAGCATCTCCCTTTCCTAGCTTTTCTAGCATGAATTGTGGGATGATATTGATGGTCGCCCCACAATTAACCAGAATTTTATTTATAGTTATTTCCCCTATCTTTGCTCTAATGAACAGGGGTTTTAGATGATTCTTCATTGCCTCTGTTGGTAGCTCAAAAAATGCGTTATGTTCTTCTACGCAGCTATTGTTCATCACATAATGACATACTGGCCTGTGTCTAGCCATTTCTTGTTCAACCATTAAGTCAGTTTCCTCAACTTCGACCTAACGGTTGTATTCTTTAGGTAACACTGATATGACATTCACCATGATGTCTAAATTGTCACCGGAATCAGAGTTGTCTTCATTATTCGACCCACATTCCTCCGTCCATGGCATAGGATTCCTCTCTAGAGGCTTCCTTTGTTTCCTTTGCACATTGGTGCTAACCTCTGGAAGAGGTCCAGCTGCCTCTTTTTCGGCTTTTCGTCGTCTTTGGAATCTTCTCCATTGTGAACGGGACATATGATTTTTTCCTTTGTAATTGCTCGATATATGGGCCATCTTATTCGATGTAGAAGCATGGCACTCCTTTATGTAATACAAAGAGGAACCTCTTGGCACATCGAACGCCTACCATCTCTCTTCATTTGGCCTCTTTCTTCCCATAGTGTTAAGCCAAGTATCTGTAGGTACATTAGTTGGAGGCCGAAAAGTTGGTGTCCTCCTTACCTGACTCATGGGTCCTTGTTGATGCCCTCTTCTAGGGTCAAATCTGACTTCTGAACCCATTTTTTGTTGAGCATTGGTGCCCTGTTTCGCCTTCACAATTATCATACCTTGTATGTGTTCTGCGGCTTTCTTGTCAAAAATAGAGCTGCATCTAGGGCACAACATTACTTCCAATTTTTTCTTCTGGAACCTATGTAGAAAATCTGCCAGATCTTCATTATCCTTTGAAAATGCCGTTTTATTTAATTCTTCTTGACAAATGGCTCCCTCTGAGTCCTTTGCGCTAGAGACTTCAAGCATGTTAACCTGCACGTTACTTTTGGTGACGAGATTCATTTTCTGCATTTTGGCCTCTAGATTCTCTGTCGAACCTTTTACAGCGGTCAAGTAAGAACCTGTGGTGGTTCTTTTGCTGGAGCTCTCAGAAGCTCCTTTGATTTTGTGTGGGTCTTCAATAACTCGTTTATTCAATTTCAAGCCTTCAGCGACCTTCTTGCTTGACCCTTGGGTAACTTCCTTTTTCAAATCTAGGCCTCCAGTGGCCTTTCTCACCCCTTCAATAGTTTTTCTGGAGATGTTTCCAGTAAAACTTCCAAAGATGGGTTTAGTAATAAAATCTTCAGAAACTTCCACCATGTGAATGCCAACTGGTTCAGCATAAAGTGCCTCCATCTGCAGTGGGTTTGTGTCGATTTTCATTGCTGGCTTATCAACAAATTTCAGCCTTCCTTCATTTAGCGCTTGTTGAACAAGATCCCTGAAAAGGAAACATTGTGAGGTTTTATGGCCCAAAAAATTATGGTATTTACAAAAACCTCTTTTCTTTCGTTGTTCTAAAGGAGGCAATTTTGCCCCTGGGGGCACTATCATCTGACCATCTTTAACTAATAGATCAAATATTTCGTCACATTTGGATATATCGAAACTATAAGTTTTCTTAGGAAATTTGTCGCTGTTTTTCTCAGACTCTACAGGATTTTTCCCATTCGATGGCACTAGCAATTTACAAGAATAGGGTGGTCCTTGTTTTAATTCTGCTAAATCTATTTCTCCTTCTTTGACAGCTATAGGATCACTAGACATCTCTGGATTGTTATCATCCATTTCTACATAGGTTACCCTTTCCCGTCGATGAGTTTTGGCAGCTTTAACTTTCTCAGCTTTAAGGCGTTCTACTTGTCGAACTCTATCGGCCAGTTGGGCCATATCTCTTAGGTATTGTGTATCTAACTTTTTCCTAATCGAATAATCCAGCCCCCCCGCTGCTATTTCAACAAATTCATGCTCAGGCACTTGGGTAAAGCATCTGGCTTTGAGTAATCGAAACCTATTTAAATATTCATCGATTGGCTCTGTAAACCTTCTCTTCATGCTAGCCAATTCTTTTAGACTTATTTTGGTCTGGCCCATGTAGAATTGCTCGTGGAACAATCTTTCCAATTGGTTCCAGTTGTGGATCAAATTGGCTGGGAGGGTGGTGAACCAAGTGAAAGCATTCTTTGTTAGGGAACTTAGGAAATATTCGATTCTAAGGTTTTCGTTGTTTGCTATTTCCCCGGCCTCTATCAAATATCTAGCCACATGTTCGACAGTGGATTCTGCCGTATCCCCTGAAAATTTAGTAAACTTTGGAACCTTTCCCCTAGGTGGTAAGTCTGTTTGCAGAATATATTCTGACAATGGGAATGCGAAGTTTGGTCTGTGAAAACCAACGTTCATCCCATTTTGAATCATAATCCTTTTGATCATGGCCATTAGATTATTGTCTGCCCCATAATTTTGGTGTCGAACTTGTTGTATCAATTCATCAGCGTTTTGGTTTCTATTAGCCATAATAACTCCTTGATCGATTTCTCCAGGGTTTCATGGTATTTCAACCCTTGGTTGTTCTATTTATGCTATAGGAATCTGGGGGTTTGGATTAACGGTCAAATCCTCTTCCATGAGTGCCCCTTGATTTGCTCTCATTGGTATCCTCTGGGGTTGTCGAACAGTTTGGGGTACCCCAAAGAATTCAGCCATGCGCATCATTTGCGCTGTCATTTGTTGATTCGACTGTGTAGCATTTTGAATGAGGGGGTTTAGCATTGTACTTAGAGTTTGTGCCAACATTTGCACCATATCATGATTACTTTCGTCCATCTGTTGCCTCAAAATTGCTGTCGAAACATTTGTGAGGCTTGGTATTGTATGAGATGGCCCTCCCAAGAATTGGTTTCTACTGGCTCCAGACCCCTGTAATGTCGATGATGCATTCACCAAAGGTTCTGAAAAAGTGGAAGCAGCGTTCATAAGGCTAGCCATTTCAGTAGTTGGCATGCCATATGGCTGCTCTCGACCCATCCAGGTTGTCGAAAATCCTGGGGGCACAAATGGTCGAGATCCTAGATTTTCCCTTGGTGGAGGTGTTCCTAATGGACCTCTTGGACCTACATATGAAAGTAAGGGTCCAGTTTGATTTGTGGTTAGCGTCGGTATTGATCCAATAAAAGTTGGGATATTCCCTTCGACGGCAGTAGTAACCACTGTTCCAGTAATTGGTGGAGGTATTTCTCCATGATTTGGCTCGTTAGCCATACTAATCTCGCTATTCTTCCTAACAGTATACTCGTTGGTTACTCTACCACTTCTTAATAACATGCAATGTTATAACTGTACAGAAGAAACGCAATAACATAAACAAGATATTTAAAAATTAGCAAGGTCCCACTAGGTGTGCCAATTTGTTTACCGTGGTTTTTGGTAAACAACCGCTGATCCTCCAAAAAGGAAAGTTCTTTTTGGTTACTCACAGAATCGATCAGATTGATCCCAGAACATATGCTAATTTTTTATGTAAGACAAGCAATCAGGAAGAACGCACGTTCAACCAGAAAAAAGATATTTGAGATTTTGGAAAAGTAGACAGAAATGTAGAAATGCAGGTAAAGACGCAAGAAAGATAACTTTGCAAAATAAGATTAAAGCAATGTAAAAGACTTTCATTAATAAAAAGAGGTGTTTCCAATGCACATTTCTCAGTTTTATCCTTTCTCAAATAGTGGTTACTTCGACAATATTTGAGTGACTAGTACAATAGGTTGAACACACTTAAAAACTACACAGGTTTCCTAATTTATACTAAAACTAAGTAACTGTCGAGGAACGACTCTGCGCTGAGATGAAGACAAGTTTCTTCTGCATGTCCCTCGACCTTTAGCTTCCAGCCACGTTTCTTCTTCTTAGCCGCTAGCGAAACTGTCTTTCCCTCCAATAATTCAAATTCAAATGTCCCTTGTATCATGTGTCAAAGCGAGTGTATTTTCTCAGTCGAAGGTCATAAGTCCTCTTCAGTCGAAACCTCGAAAGTGAGCCCGGGTCGAAGGCTCAAATACAACTTAGGTCTTTTTCTAAGTTATTCCATACGTCGAAGCATTCTTGGCTTGGTTTATTTCAGTTTTTTGGTTTAAAAGACCAAATATGGTAAGTGTCGAATTCGGGAGCCAACAACCCTCTAACCCCAAATAAACATAAATAGTATAATCAAAGTAAATTAGCATACATCTCAAAGAGGGTGTCACAATTGACTTCATAAAACGATAAAGAAATCAAACACGCATATTGGTCATGATCATAACACATATTCAAATTCATGTTTCATACACCAATATAAAAGTATGCATCACGCAGCGGAATAATTATCTCAACATAAAGATATAAATGATTGAAATCTCATACTGACAATCATATCATAAGTACTAGGTACTGAGGCCAAACATCACATAATCTCATACATATCCAAATAAAAGAGAGTAATAACAAATATCTCTCAAAACATATCAAAATATGAGTTTGAATATCCCCTGTTTTACATAGACCAGAGCAATGACTCACTACCTAGAAATAAGAAGATAAATAAGGATCTAGCTCCTCCTTTAATCCTGGCAAGAAGCACCGCTATCTCCGATACCTTAGCGATGTCGTATAAAACACCATTCCAACAGAAGGTTGAGAATTCATATCATTATGAAAATATATAATCATAAACAATGTAAAACATATGTACAACAATAGAATTCACCACACTTCACATAGTCATGCATTTGGCATAAACATAAATCATCATACATGTTCTCATATGTTAGAACAATGTTTGAATCTACAACCCCTTTTTTAAGTTTTGATGATAACAAAGTGAAAAGATATAGTATTTATATGTTTCATGTTTGAACTATCTGCTGCCTAAAATTATTATGTTCTGACTTGCAGATACGCTGATTGAAATAAGCAAGATCACATCTATTCAGCATCAGAATTTGATTTCATACACCAGCATCAGAAGTTGCTACATCAGAACGTCAAGATCAGATGATCAACTCACGTACATGCTGAAGCCTGATGAACAAGACTGCGCTCAAACACTCTGATACAGAAACACAATAGTTCATCAGCAGCGAAGCAGAATCAGAATGAGCCAAGCCAGAACTTGCATTAAGTAAGCAACGGTACTGTGCATTGAAAGCAAATTAATTCCAACGGCTTCATTCCAGACAAGATCTGCTCAATAAGGAAAGTTTGTTATTAGCATTGAATCAAGAATATTGCATCCAACGTTCATCATCTCAATGCTATATAAACAAGACTTTGAAGATTGAAATGGTTAATGCTCTCCAAATCTCTACACGCACAAAAGCTGAACCATAATCTTCGTTCTACCAGTTTTGCTAAACCACACACTCTGATATTCCATTACTGTTTAGCAATCTAGTTTCTAAGCTTCATTTTGTGTATACATCACAGTTGTGATACAGTTTTGTAGAAAACATCCACACACATAGTTTTATCTCTTTGTAAGAAAGTGTTACCTTGACAAACCGGGTTGTGGTTTGAATCAAGAAGGCTTTAGCAGTTGTTAAAGCAGTCTGTAATATTCAGTTGAATATAGTGGATTAAGACCTCGTTGGAGAGAGGCGAAATCACCTTGACGGGTGGACTGGAGTAGTTTGAGATCAAACGAACACGGATAAAAATATCGTGTTCATTGCTTTAGATTTCAGTTTTACAATTCAACCCCCCCTTCTTGTGTTTTTCACCACTTCAATTGGCATCAGAGCGCCTGGTTCTGAGCTAAAACACTTAACCGTGCCAGTACAAGATCCAGCGTCAGAAAAACACAATGGCAGGAAACAATTCTCACATCAGCAATGACAACAATGAGGACAGAGACAGATTCAGTGGCAAACCTCCAGTCTTTGATGGAGAAAACTTTGATTACTGGAAAGACAGAATTGAAAGCTTCTTTCTGGCACATGATGCTGATCTGTGGGATATGGTGACAGATGGATACACGCACCCTGTGAATGCAAGTGGTCAGAAGATTGATAGAAAATCAATGTCTGATCAACAAAAGCGTGACTTCAAGAATCACCACAAGGCCAGAACCATCCTCCTCAGTGCCATTTCCTATACTGAGTATGAAAAGATCTCCAACAGAGACACAACAAAGAACATCTTTGATTCTCTCAGAATGACGCATGAGGGCAACGTTCAGGTCAAAGAAACAAAAGCTCTGGCGCTCATTCAGAAGTATGAGGCGTTCAAAATGGAAGAATCTGAATCCATTGAAACTATGTTCTCTAGATTCCAGATTCTGGTAGCTGGTCTCAAAGTTCTGGACAAAGGGTACTCTACTGCTGACCATGTCAAGAAAATAATCAGAAGTTTACCCAAGCAGTGGAGGCCTATGGTTACTGCTCTGAAGCTAGCTAAAGATCTCAACAAAATCACTCTGGAGGAACTTATCAGCTCCCTCAGAAGTCATGAGATAGAGCTAGAAGCTGATGAGCCTCAGAAGCAAGGTAAGCCTTTAGCATTAAAATCTAACAGAAAATTTGAGTCTAAAGTTTTGCAGGCAGTTGAAGAAACATCTGATGGATCATCATCAGAAGAAGACGAACTTTCCCTTCTCTCCAGAAGAGTGAATCAACTGTGGAAGCAAAGACAAAGGAAGTTCAGGAATCCCAGAAGATCTGATCAGAACGAGTCTTCTTCCAGATACAGAAGTACAGATTCTTCCTCTGGATACAGAAGATCTGAAGGCTCCTCCAGTAGCAAGAAGCCAAACACCAAAGACATCATCTGCTATGAGTGCAATGAGCAAGGACACTACAAGAGTGACTGCCCAAAGCTTCAGAGGGAAAAGCCCAAAAAGAAGTTTGGAAGAGAGAAGAAGAAAAGTCTCATGGCTACATGGGATGACTCTGACTCGTCTGAAGCTGACTCAGAATCAGATGATGAAAGGGCAAACATAGCTCTCATGGCTAACATTTCAGAAGATAGTGAAGCTTCTGAATCAGACTCAGAATCAGACACAGAAGAGGTATTTCCTAACTTCGCTGTTAACTTTACAAAGGCTGAACTTGCTGAAAGCCTAAATGAGATTCTGGAACGTTATCAGCAAATTAGAGCTAAATTCAGAGACCTGAAAAGGAATCTTGAATCTGACTCTAATAAGTCTGAGAGTCTCAAATTGGAAAATTCTGAGCTGAGAGATAAGATTTCAAAATTAGAAAACACTTTACAAAACTCTCAGAAGGAACCAATTTCTGAAACTCCCAGCAACGCTGATGAGATCATCAAGGAGTATGATCATAGTTTCCAGAAGTTCCTAGCTAAAAGCATAGATAGAAGCAGAATGGCTTCAATGATCTATGGAGTTAGCAGAAACGGCAGGAAAGGAATAGGATACCAAGGTAAGGTTCCTACACCAAAGAATGTCATGGACTTAACCATTAAACACACTCCTCTAAATTCAAACTTTGTGTATGGTCACACACATGATATCAAATATACTAGCAGTAAGCACTCTGTGAAACCAAAATTCAACCAGAGTTTTGGTAAAACTAACAAATCAGGACCCAAGAAAATCTGGGTACCTAAGGATAAAATAATACATGTTGCAGATATCTTTAGCAGCAAGTCAGAAACACCAGTCATGGTACCTGGACTCTGGCTGCTCACGACACATGACGAGAAGAAGGCATATGTTCCAAAGCCTGGAACTTAAGCCTGGAGGCCACGTTGGCTTTGGAGGCAATCAGAGGGGAAAGATAATCGGCTCTGGAACTGTAGAATGAAAAGGATCTTAGAATCGTTAAAGTCAGAAGTGATCATGGTGGAGAATTTGAAAATAAAGATTTTGAGTCATTCTTTAATGACAGAGGCATTCTGCATGATTTCTCTTGTCCTAGAACTCCCCAACAAAATGGAGTTGTAGAACGAAAGAACAGAACATTGCAAGAAATGGCCAGAACCATGATCAATGAGACAAACGTTGCTAAGACTTTCTGGGCAGAGGCAATAAACACAGCGTGCTACATTCAGAATAGAATCTCAATAAGACCCATTCTGGAAAAGACTCCATATGAATTGTGGAAGAACAGAAAGCCCAACATTTCATATTTTCATCCATTTGGATGTACGTGCTTTATATTAAATACAAAGAATTATTTGAACAAGTTTGACTCTAAGGCACAGAAGTGTATTATGTTAGGATACTCTGAACGCTCAAGAGGGTACAGAGTATACAATACAGAAACACAGATTGTGGAAGAATCAATCAGTGTTCGTTTTGATGACAAGCTTGACTCTGAAAAGTCAAAGCAGAATGAAGTTTTTGCAGGTATAGAAATTGAATTTGCAGGTTCTGAAGACAAGTCATCAGAAGCTCTCAACACAGACATTCCTTCAACGTCTGAAAGGAGCACTGCTAGAAATCCTACAACAGCTGCTGATCAACCTCAGAAGAGATTACCCAGAAGCAACTTGGATCACCCAGAAGAGACTATCCTAGGAAGAAAGGAAGATCCAATCAGAACAAGAGCAAGCTTCAGAAACTCTGAAGAAACTCTTATGGGACTTGTGTCTCTGATTGAACCTTCTTCTATTGATGAAGCACTTCTGGATAATGACTGGATTCTGGCAATGCAAGAAGAGCTGAATCAATTCACCAGAAACGACGTATGGGATCTCGTTCCCAGACCAAAAGGATTCAACGTCATTGGAACAAGATGGGTGTTCAGAAACAAGCTAAATGAACAAGGTGAAGTCATCAGAAACAAGGCACGACTGGTTGCACAAGGTTATAGTCAGCAAGAGGGGATAGACTATACAGAAACCTTTGCCCCAGTCACCAGGTTAGAATCTATCAGACTTTTAATTTCATTTGCTGTTAATAGAGGCATCACTCTGTATCAGATGGATATCAAAAGTGCATTCTTAAATGGTTATATAGAAGAAGAAGTTTATGTTCACCAACCCCCAGGTTTTGAAAATACAAAACATCCAGAACATGTTTTCAAACTAAAGAAGTCACTGTATGGTCTGAAACAAGCTCCCAGAGCTTGGTATGAAAGGCTAAGTAACTTTCTGCTTGAAAATGAATTCACCAGATGGAAAGTGGACACTACTCTATTCTGTAAAACAGTTAAGAGTGACATCTTAGTCTGTCAAATTTATGTTGATGATATCATTTTTGGTTCTACTAATCCTTCTCTTGGAAGAAAATTTGCTAAGTGTATGCAGGCAGAATTTGAGATGAGCCTCATGGGGGAACTGAAATTCTTTCTAGGAATTCAGATCAATCAAACTCCAGAAGGAACTTACATTCATCAGAGCAAATACATCAGAGATCTTCTGAAGAAATTTGACCTCTCAGAATGTAAGCCATCAAAGATTCCAATGCATCCCACGTGCATTCTGGAAGGAGAAGAGGTAAGCAAAAGTGTAGAACAGAAAGTCTACAGAGGTATGATTGGTTCTCTCCTCTATCTGACTGCTTCAAGACCTGACATACTATTCAGTGTTTGTATTTGTGCTAGATTCCAATCAGATCCTAGAGAATCTCACTTAACAGCTGTTAAGCGAATTTTCAAGCATCTGAAAGGTACTACTAATCTGGGTTTGTTTTATAGAAAATCTAGTGATTACAGCTTAGTAGGCTACTGTGATGCTGATTTTGCTGGAGACAGAGTGGAACGTAAAAGTACTTCTGGAAGCTGCCAGTTTCTGGGAGAAAATCTGATCTCTTGGTCCAGCAAAAGGCAATCAACAATTGCTCTGTCAACAGCAGAAGCTGAGTACATAGCAGCAGCAGGATGTAGCACACAAATGCTCTGGATGAAAAGTCAGCTTGAAGACTTCCAGATTTTTGAGAGTAACATTCCTATACTTTGTGATAATACTTCTGCTATTTGCTTAAGTAAAAATCCTATTTTACATTCTAGAGCTAAGCATATAGAAATAAAACATCACTTCATTAGGGACTATATTCAGAAAGGTATTTTGAACTTAAAATTTATAGATACAGACCATCAATGGGCTGATATCTTTACTAAACCCCTTTCAGAAGATAGGTTTAATTTCATTCTGAAACATCTCAGCATGAAAGTGTGCCCAGAGTGAAAATGTTTTAATTCCATATATTTACTTTCAGAATGTAATTATTTTACTGTGAACTTCTGATCAATCTCCTTTCAGAAAGATAGAACATGCAGATTGTATCAGATGCAAGTCTAAAGATCTGAGAGTCTAATCTCAAAGACAGACGTGCTGATCACTACATCAAACAAGTGTCATCCAATCATCAGCATATCTCTGAAGCAGAACGCGTGCACGCTTCTGAGAAGGCAAAGCGCTGATTGGGTGCATTGAGACACATGTCTGGTAACCGTTTTTAAGTATCTTTCTCAAATTCCCCAAAATCAGCAAGCATTTAATGAAAAGTAATCATGCTTTTAAATGGCAATCATGATTTTTCTCTCTCTTAAAAACGTTTATCTTTTCAAAATAGTTTTGAAAACTCTATTTAAGCACATTAATCTCTCATTCTTATTCTTTACGCTTTCTCACTATCACTCAAGCTTTCTCTGCATATTTCTGAGTTCATCTCTTGCAAACATTTTTCTTCAATTCATTCTCAAAACCCTTTTTAGTGTGAACAATGGCATCCTCCAGCAGCGTTTCTGTAGGTAATCAGAAGGAAGCAACTTCTGAGCAATATCAAGTGCCGCTCAGAACTCTCCTCACTCCAGTGAAGAACCTTGAAGTGCTCTCTGAGTTAATCATTGATTTTGAAAGCTTGAAGGAAAATGGTTTTGACCTAACTGAAGAAATTAGGGCTCAAAAGTGGGAAAGGTATTTCGATAGGTTGGTTGGACCAACATTCCCAGCGCTGGTCAAGGAATTTTGGATTCACGCCAAGGTTTCAAAACATCTAGTCATCTCCTCTGTCATGGGGAAGAAGATTGTGATTTCTGAAGATCTCATTGCAAGGCTAATCGGTCAAAGTGGTGGCGGCGTCCGTTGTGTGGACATGGCTGAAAGATGTGCTGATACAGGTGTGGTAGCTAACAGGATTTTCACTCTTGGGATGCCCAGCAGCAAGATTAAAGATCTGAAGGATCATTGCAGAGTATGGGCTAAGATTGTTCTGGGGTGCTTCAACCACAGGAAACCAACAAGTTCTCCTGATTATATAAATGTGGATCAGCAGTTTCTGATCTACTTTATTGATCAGAAGATAAAGATCAATCTGGCTCACTTCCTGTTCAACCATCTCAAAACCAGTGTGAAAGAAACAAGGGAAGAAGAAAGAACCAAGAGGAACTGGATACCGTTTGGAAGGCTAATATCAGATATTCTGACAGAGAATAGGCTGATTGAACATCTGATAGAAGCTCAGGAGCTGAGCACTATTGAACCAACAATTGGGAAACCTCTGAACGCAAAGAATCTGAAAAAGATGAAGCTGATAGAGAATATTCAGAAGGAACCCAGAGCTACTTCCACTGCTGATATCTCCAGCAGAAGAGTGCCTCTGAGTGATTTTCCATTATTTTCTGAAATGGAATCCAAACCAGAGATGTTTCTCAGGTACCCAGATGCGTACAAGGCAGATGATACAGATCCAAAGCTGAATATCAGAGATCTGCGTCAACCCCAACCAGAAGTGACTTTGAAGAAGACAAAGAAGAGGAAAGCGCCATCAGAAGGATCATCTCAGCAGACTCCAAAGAAAAGAGGTATTTCATCTGCTGCCCCTATTTCAAAATCTTTTACTATTCCAGCATCTATCCCTCCTCAAACCTCTCATAGAATATCAATTCCCATCCCTACCATTGATGAAACCATACAAGAAGAAGACCCTTCTGAGGCATTAAAACTCAGAAGACCTAGAACCAAACAACCCAAACAACCAACAATTTCAACAACAACAGCACTTGACCAAGTGCTGGCTGATATTGAGCGTCAACATGCCTCTGCTCAACCAAACTCTGAACCACAAAATGTTCCTCCTCCACAACCAGAACCAGAACAACAACAACCACTCTCAGAAGAACCTCTGATCCCTGAGCAATCAGAGATTCCACCTCCCTCTCCCCAACCAGAAATTAATCCACCTTCACCACAAACAGAGTTTCACCACTCTGAAACTCCTTCTCCTCATCAATCTGACCCTCACTCACCTCAACCATCACCGCTGGCAATCCAGTTGCCATGTGGAACCACTGTTTTCATGCCCCAGTTACCATCCTCATCAGAATCGACACCACCAAAAACTCCCAAAACACCACCCACTCCAATCGAAATATCTGACTCTGATACCCCTCCTCCAAAACAAACAGCCTCTCAGAAAACCTCTGAAAACCCCAGTAGGACTTTCATTGACTTAACCAGTCTTGACCGTCTTGCTGATCTAAAACACAAAATTGCCATCCCAAAACCAAAGCAACCAGATGTTGGCTCTGGTATTTTGAATTTTGAAACAGGTGTGCTGCAATGGATTGCTTCCTTGAAGCAAGTCTGTCCTGGGATGATTGATCCAGCTGCTTCTGATCAGATCTGGTCACAGTTCAGACTTTGGGTACGTGCTGAAGCCCTCAAGTTGCAGGATATCAACTATGAGCAGGCACAACAAAATTTCAGCAAGCTTCTGAATGAAGTTGGAAGTATGCTTCTGAAAGAGGACGTGCTCCCTCTGGACAGTGAACCTTGGTCTGAGAAACAGCAAGCTGCAAATGTGCAACCATCAGAAGAAGACAAGACCATTCAGGCTGAAGAAAGTCAAGCAGAAGATGTTGCTGAAAGTTCTGAGAAGCCTCCTCCTTCTGATGCTTCTCAAGCTGCCTTGGACAGGCAGACTCTGGAAGAACTAAGGCTGAATGACATGCGTCTGCAGCAGCGGATGGATGAAAACGATCAGAAGATGAAAGCAAGAATGGATGTGCAGGACAGCAAGATTGACACTGTTGTCAGCATGGTGCATAAACAGAATGAGACTTCTGAAAAGATTCAAGCCATGCTGGAGAGCCTGTTCACACGCTTGCCTCCTCAACCTTAAATCTTTTTTTTCATGCATGACCTTTTTCATGTTTTTCCTGATTTTCTGATGTACTGTTTTGATTATGTTTTGTAATATTTTCTTGCTCTGATTCTGAACTATATTAATATGATTAGTTTTTCTGATCTTAATTGTTTTAGCACATCACCAACACTTTTTGATTGCTGACAAAAAGGGGGAGAACAAGAATGATATTTAAATCAATAACGGCTAACTAGACAGAAATTCTCAAACATTCTAACTTTATTACTTGAAATGTTTTTTCTGTTTTGTTTGAAGTCTACAGGCACAAGAAAGCTCCTGGACACTCTGAAGACTAGAAGCTCTGATCAATGTTGCTCTGATCAATATGAAGTTCTGGTCGTCCTAACACTCTGATCCAAAGCAAAGCTCTGACAAGAAAAACTCTGAAGCTCTGCTCTCTGATAAGTCAAAGACTCTGATAATCTGATGTTCAAAGAAAGAAAAAGATCTGATCCTGAAGAACACGTATAATCAAAGGGAAGTAATAAACTCAGGGGGAGTATTTCCTTACTCCTTATTCTTTTACTTCTTATTCTGATACATATTCCAGATACCTTTTCACGGTATTTTAATTTAAAATATCTAGTTTTTGTCATCATCAAAAAGGGGGAGATTGTTAGAACAATGTTTGAATCTACTACCCTATATTTAAGTTTTGATGATAACAAAGTGAAAAGATATAGTATTTATATGTTTCATGTTTGAACTATCTGCTGCCTAAAATTATTATGTTCTGACTTGCAGATACGCTGATTGAAATAAGCAAGATCACATCTATTCAGCATCAGAATTTGATTTCATACACCAGCATCAGAAGTTGCTACATCAGAACGTCAAGATCAGATGATCAACTCACGTACATGCTGAAGCCTGATGAACAAGACTGCGCTCAAACACTCTGATACAGAAACACAATAGTTCATCAGCAGCGAAGCAGAATCAGAATGAGCCAAGCCAGAACTTGCATTAAGTAAGCAATGGTACTGTGCATTGAAAGCAAATTAATTCCAACGGCTTCATTCCAGACAAGATCTGCTCAATAAGGAAAGTTTGTTATTAGCATTGAATCAAGAATATTGCATCCAACGTTCATCATCTCAATGCTATATAAACAAGACTTTGAAGATTGAAATGGTTAATGCTCTCCAAATCTCTACACGCACAAAAGCTGAACCATAATCTTCGTTCTACCAGTTTTGCTAAACCACACACTCTGATATTCCATTACTGTTTAGCAATCTAGTTTCTAAGCTTCATTTTGTGTATACATCACAGTTGTGATACAGTTTTGTAGAAAACATCCACACACATAGTTTTATCTCTTTGTAAGAAAGTGTTACCTTGACAAACCGGGTTGTGGTTTGAATCAAGAAGGCTTTAGCAGTTGTTAAAGCAGTCTGTAATATTCAGTTGAATATAGTGGATTAAGACCTCGTTGGAGAGAGGCGAAATCACCTTGACGGGTGGACTGGAGTAGTTTGAGATCAAACAAACCGGGATAAAAATATCGTGTTCATTGCTTTAGATTTCAGTTTTACAATTCAACCCCCCCTTCTTGTGTTTTTCACCACTTCATCATATACAACATAACTCATTCATTCATATTTCAAATCTAATCAATCACCATTATCACAAGTATATCAATCAATTCAATCATCACACATTTCGCACAAACCACAACATTCACATCGACATTATATAATGCATAATAAATTAACAATTCACATCGACACATGTGTCTCCAATGCAACTCAAATTCATTATGCATGTGGTACCAATGTTATTCTTAGCGGTACTGTCGGGTCCACACCTCCAAGATAGATAACAACCAATAAAAGCTTGATTCAACCTTAAGCTTTCAAAGCCCATTCAACGTTAGGTTTGGGACACGTCAATAGTTCCCACGGAATTAATAAACCATGCCTCTTGACACAAATGATACATGTACATGTGAAATCTCAACAACTCATCACAATAATTTATCACATAATCTAACACATTTTGAATTATCTTCACAACATTGTACAACATACATCTTTCATGCAAATAAATCACATATACACAATCTCATGGTATAAATCATATCAACACATCGTTATAACATGTAGCAATTAGATACAAATCATGCTATATTCAAACATCATCAAATTCCAACACTTACATACATAATTCAAGTGTTAGGTTTCTCATCAAAATGCTTCCAAAACCAATCGAATCAAGTCAAATAAATTACTAAAATACATGTAAATTCATGATAAATCATAACAAACAAGATTCCAATCCCATTCATGCATAAAATAATTTTTTCTGTGTCCAGCCACCCGCGCTAAGCAGCCTTACCCACGCTAAGTGCCCTCTGCGAAAATAAGAAAAATCTGCCGTGAACAGCTACTGACTTGTGAAAGAAAATTACCATAAAGATTGTTCTAATGCCTATTTTTCACCAAGTAAACATATTATAACATGTATATATCATAGGGAACCTATTTATATTATAAAAATTAGATTTCAAAAACCTAATTTCCAAATCCCTAAATCAATTTGGGTGATTCAAAACCTAGATATTCACATATCCAATCCTATTACGTGTTACTACCCATCATATACTCTCACAATAAAATATATTCTCACCCTTACCTTGAGTGTAGAGTCTTTAGGGTTACCTCTTCACTTTTCCTCTTTTCTCGTCTTTCTCCTCTTCTCTTCTCTTCTCTTCTTTGTTTTAGTTTTATGACAACACTAATTCTAATCCCTCTTCTTACTACTTTATTTCGTTAATGGGCCTAATTCTACTTACCCGTTCTATTATGACGTAAAGCCCAATTCTAATTATTTACTATGCTTACTTATAACTCCAATTATCCACATAACACATATATTCAAATAATCCAAACATTCACCAAATCATACAATTAAATGAATTACTATACAATATAATAATTAATAAAATTATTAAATAATAGCAATTAAAAATCGGGGTGTTATAACTCTCCTCCACTTAAAAGATTTTTGTCCTCGAAAATTACCTCAAACGAACAACTCGGGATACAAATCCTTCATCTGACTCTTCAGCTCCCAAGTCACATTACGCTATGCCGGTCCTCCCTAACCCATTCTCACTAAAGAGATCTCTTTATCTCGGAGTTTCTTCACTTCTCTATCCTTTATCCGCATAAGAGATGTCTCAAAAGTCAAATTATCTCTTACTTGCACATCATCTAATTGGACAACATGAGACAGATCTGCAATGTATTTCCTCAACTGAGACACGTGGAACATGTCATGGAGATTAGAAAGTGATGGTGGAAAAGTAATCCTATATGCCACTTCACCTACTTTCTCAGAAATAAGATAAGGACCAATAAAACGTGGCGTCAACTTACGCGACTTCAAAGATCTACCAACACCAGTTACCAGAGTAACCCTTAGAAATACATAATCATCTTTCTCAAACCCAAGCGCCTTCATCCTCTTATCATGATAACTTTTCTGAAGACCCTGAGAAAACATCATCTTTTCTCGAATCATCTTAATCTTATATATAGCCTGTTAAACTATCTCAGGTCCAACCACAACACTCTCACCAGATTCATACCAACACAAAGGCGTCCTACACCTTCGTCCATACAAAGCCTCAAACAGTGTCATTCCAATACTTGAACGGAAACTGTTGTTATAAGTAAACTCAATCAAAGGCAAGTAACTATCCTAAGCACCTCCTTGCTCCAAAACATAAGCTCTTAGAAGATCCTCAAGTGAGTTAATTGTCCTCTTAGTCTGACCATCTATTTGCGGATGATACGCCAAACTCAAACGTAACTTCATACTCAAAGCATCTTGCAAACCTTCCCAAAAATTCAAAGTAAACCCCAGATCTCTATTAAAAACAATACTCGGTGGAACACCATACAAACTCACAACCTTCACAATATACAACTTAGAAAACCTCGCTATCGGATAATCCATCCTAATCGGGACAAAGTGAGCATATTTCGTCAATCTATCCATAATAACCCAAACAACATCACAACTACTCGGAGTCCTCGGAAAACCCGAAACAAAATCCATAGAAATTCTATCCCACTTTCACTCAGGAATGCATAATGGTTGCAACAACCCTGACGGTTTCTTATGTTCAATCTCAGACTTTTGAAAGATCAAACAAGAACACACAAACTCTGTAATATATTTCTTCATACCTGACCTCCAAAATAATTTCCTCAAGTCTTGATACATCTTAGTAGCTCCAGGATGAATACTCAAACCACTACGATGTCCTTCATCAAGAATCCTCTTCTTCAAATCTCCCACATCTGGAACACAAACTCTATCATGACACCTCATAATACCATTCTCATCAATTTGAAAATCACCATCTCGACCTTGATTGATTAACACTAATCGATCAACTAAACTCAAATCAGATTTCTGACCTTCTCGAATCTCATCAAGAATGCCACTAGTAAGCTTCAACATACCAAGCTTAACACCAGAAAAAGTCTCTTCACAAACTAAACTCAAATCTCGAAATTGCCCAAGTAAATCCAACTCTTGCACCATCAACATCAACACATGCAAATAATTCTTACTCAAAGCATTAACTACAATATTCACTTTACCCGAATGGTAGTTCAAACCAAAATCATAGTCGTTCAAGAATTCCAACCATCTTCTTTGCCTAATATTCAACTCTTTCTAATAAAACTAATATTTAAAACTCTTGTGATCACTAAACATATCAAACCTCGATCCAAAAAAATAATGCCTCCAAAGTTTCAAGACAAACACAACTATGGCCAACTCTAAATCATGCGTCGGATAATTCCTCTCGTGAACTTTAAGTTACCTTAAAGTATAAGCCACAACCTTATGATTTTGCATTAACACACCTCCTAGACCCATCAAAGAAGCATTAGAATAAACCATAAAAGGTTCTGCGGATTCGGCAAAATCAAAATAGGAACGGTTGTCAACCTTCTCTCAAGCTCTTGAAAACCAACTTCACACTACGAAGTCCAAATAAAGGCTTGACCATTTCTAGTCAGTTGCGTCAATGGTAAAGCCAACTTGGAAAAACCTTCAATAGACTTTCGATAATAACCTGCTAAACCAAGAAAACTTCTAATCTCAAAAACAGATTTAGGAGCTTCCCATTGAGACACAACCTCAATCTTCGACAAATAAACAAAAATACCACCCCTTGATATAACATGACCAAGGAAACTCACTTCCTTCAAGCAAAACACACACTTAGAAAGTTTTACATACAACTGCTTTTCTTTCAACACAGATAACACAATCCTCAGATGCTCAACATGATCCTCTTCACTTTTTGAATAGATCAAAATATTATCAATGAACACAACAACAAATTGATCCAAATACTGATTAAAAATTCTATTCATGTATTCCATAAACACGCCATGTGCATTGATCACACCGAACGACATCACAGAATACTCATAATAACCATACCTCATCCTTAAAAACAGCCTTCTGAATATCTTCAGCCTTAACTCTAATCTGATGATACCTAGACCTCAAATCAAATTTACTAAACACACTTGCACCAACCAACTGATCCATCAAATCATCAATCCTCAGAAGTGGATACTTATTCTTAATAGTCTCCTTATTTAGATGTCTATAATCCACAGGCAACCTCATAGAATCTTTCTTCTTCTTAACTAATAAAACAGGTGCACCCCACAATGACACACTCAGACGAATATACCTCTTCTCAAGCAATTCTCAAGTTGACTCTTCAACTCTTTCAACTCATAATTTGACATCCGATATGGAGCCATCGAAACAGGACTAATTCCAAGAACCAAGTGGATTGTAAACTCCACTTCACGCTCTGGAGGAAAATCACTTATATCATCATAAAACACTTCAGGAAAATCACGAACTATCAGTATTTCACCAATTATCCCTTTCCCATCAATTTCCAACGTTGCCATCAAAGCCAACAACGCAGCACCATCTTGTAAAGACTCATTCACATGCTTAGCAGGCATAAATAAATCTCTTTCAAAACTAGAATCAAGAAAGATAACTGTTTTATCAAAACAATTGATATAAACATGATTGAATTCCAGCCAATTTATACCAAGAATCACATAAAGTTTATCTAACGGAAGACAAACTAAATCAATCCCAAAGTCTCTACCAAAGATACTCAACGGACAATTCAAACACACATAAGAAGTAGTTACGTAACCCATGGCAGGAATATCAATAACCATACTTCCATGCATACTAGATAACTCGAGATTCAACCTCTTAAAAAAATCCAAGGAAATGAAAGAATGTGTCGCACCAGTATCAATAATAGCAATCAAAGGTGTACCATTAATAAAGCACGTACCTTGGATTAGTCTATCCTCAGCAGCGGTCTCAGAACTTGTAAGTGTTTCTTGGTAGCAATTTTGGTAAAACAATGCTTTGATAATGTTTTGCTAAATGTTTTGACATTTGGAGCAAACTTTTTTTAATGATGTCAAAGCAGATGTCTTAACATCTGCCTCCTGAGCTGAATGTAACTCACATCAGTTTAAGTTTTCTGTTTCCTGTTTTCATGCGTGCCATAATTCAGGATTTGTGACTCATAGGCTGCGAAAAATATGGAGGAATATTTTTATATTTTAGTTATCCTTATGGATTATATCTTGGCCTGTTTTCATGGAAATATTCAAAATATTGGAATATTTGTTTTTTCAGCCCAAGCCCACTGCTGCGCCTTTATAAGGACTTGCTTCCTTATTCATTTAACTGCAACTTTTGAAGAAGAATACTTTCTTTCTGTTTTAGAAGGCTAAGCCTTTTAATTGTCATACACTCTAGTATTGATTTAATACTTGAGTTGTTATTTGAGTTGTTAATTATGGATCATTCATAAGCTTTTAAGTATTTAATGATTGAAGTCTTTAAAACTTAATATTTCTGTAGTTCTTCACTGTAAGTTATTGAATGGATTTGAGGAGGGCCTCATGCTTAGGTGTGTCTTAGGTAGAAGTATAGCACGGGTAGTGATTAAGTGATTAGACCGTAAACTGGTTGTTTACTGAGGGTCTATAAATTGATACTATTTAGTGGACTTGTCCCTAGCTTGGTAGCCTCTAGAGTAGGTGTTGTTGTACGCTAAGTTGGGTTAACAATCCCTTGTGTTTTTATTGTTTTGCTTTTGTTGCATTTTACATTGTCCTCAGATATTTGTGTCGTGACATCTCCTTAGACATCTCATATCTGATACCAGAATTTCAATTGGTACCAGAGCAGGCATCCTGCTCTATATCTGGGTGAGATCCAGGGAAGATACTTTCTGGTACTATGGACAAGGAAGGAGGATTTGTGAATAGGCCACCCATTCAAGATGGAAGTAATCATGACTATTGGAAACCACATATAGTGTCCTTAAAGTCTCTGGACAGCAGAGCATGGAAAGCTGTTTTAAAAGGATGGAAACACCTTGTAAAATTAGGAGAAAATGGAGAGCCTACTTATAAGTTAAAAGAAGATTGGTTTAAAGAAGAAGAAGAAATTACTCTTGGAAATTCTAAAGCCTTGAATGCTATATTTAATGGAATTGACAAGAACATTTTCTGATTAGTGAACACATGTGATGTAGCTAAAGATGCATGGGGAATTCTTCAATCTACCCATGAAGGCACATCCAAAGTTAAGGTGTCAAGACTTCAGTTGCTCACCATAAAATTTGAGAATTTGAGAATGAAGGATGATGAAAGTATTAATGACTTCCATATGAACATTCTTAAAATTGCTAATGCATCCAGTGCTTTAGGAGAAAAAAATACCTGAAGACAAATTGGTGAGAAAGATGCTCAGGTCTCTTCCCAAGAGATTTGATATGAAAGTGACTGCTATAGAAGAAGCTCAAGACATTGAAAAAATGAAAGTGGATGAACTTGTTGGATCCCTTCTGACATTTGAATTAAGCATCAATGAAAGATCTGAAAAGAAGAACAAAAGCATAGCCTTTATATCAAATACTGAAGATAAAGAGGAGGACTGTGATCTAGATACATATGGAAGAATATCAAATGCCTTAGCTATGCTTGAAAGACAGTTTAACAAAGTGATAAAAAGAATGGATATGAACCAAAGATCAAATGTCAAAAACATCTCATCTGACATCCATAAGTAAAATAAGTTTGGAAGAAAAGGGGCTGAAGAAAAATCCACTCAAGGGAAGGGAATACAATGTCATGAATCTGAAGGTTTTGGTCACATTAGAGCTGAATGTCCTACATATCTTAAGAAACAGAAGAAGAATATATCCGTTACTTGGTCTGAAGAGGACTCATAGAGTGATATTGAAGAATCTTCCAAGTATGTTAAAGCATTGACATGCAAATATGTATCTAATGAAGAGTCTAGTGATGGGGAACTATTCTTTAATGAGTTAGCTGCTTCATACAAAGAATTATGTCTCAGAAGTGCAGAAGTGTTCCTAGAAGGGGAGAAACAGAAAGCCATCATAACTCAGCTGAAGGAAGAAAAGAAAGAGCATATAAAAACTATTTCAAATCTAGAAAGGGAAGTGACTTCTTTGAATTCAAACCTTGATAGAATGGTCAAATATCTCAAGATGTTGAATAATGGGTCTGACACATTAGATGAAATTCTTCAACAAGGAAGAGTGACAGGAGACAAGAGCGGTCTAGGGTTTAATGAGAAAGAGGAACCAAATTCAGAAGAACCTTCATTAGAGTCTAAACCAAGGATGTCAAATCAAATGTCTAAACATCATGGTAAGAAATTACATCATGGAAAACATCATGTCAAGAAAAAGTTTAATCACACCAGAGGGAATTCCCAGCCCTGGAGATGTCATCACGTGGAAGGCTTTGTTATATAAGGCCTTTCTGTTTCAAGTTGTATGGATATCCTAAAACTACCCCCTCTTCCCAAAACTGATCAAAATCTCCAAAGTAGCAAAAAGAAGAAACAATGGGTTCCCAAGTCTAATGTTGCTAGTTTCATAGCTCATGCTTATCTCAGAGTATCAACCAAAGATGACAGGTACTTTGACAGTGGTTGTTCTAGACATATGACAGGTGTCAAGAATCTATTGACAGATATCAAATCTCATTCCACCAGTTATGTGACTTTTGGTGATGGAGCCAAAGGTGAAATCAAAGGAGTTGGCAAGCTGGAATGTTCAGGAGTCCCCAAGCTTGATGATGTGTTACTTGTTAAAGGGTTAATAACTAACCTGATAAGTATAAGCCAATTGTGTGATCAAGGATTCAAAGTTAACTTCACTAAGGAAGAATGTCTTGTTTGCAATGAAAAGAATGAATTTATTATAAAAGGAATCAGATCTAAAGACAACTGTTACTTATGGGTTCCCCGAGAGTTGAACTTCTCCTTAACATGTGCTTTGGCCAGAGAAAATGAAGTTATACTATGGAATCAAAAATTGGGACACTTGCATCTGAAAGGAATGAAAATAATTATATCTGAAGAAGCTGTGAGAGGGATTCCTAAACTTAAGATAAAAGAAGGAAGAGTATGTGGTGACTGCTAGATTGGAAAGCAAACTAAGATGTCACATCAGAAGATCCAACATCTTAATACATCAAAAGTTTTGGAACTTCTTCACATGGACTTGATGGGACCTATGCAGGTTGAAAGTCTTGGTGGAAAGAAGTATGCCTATGTGGTTGTAGATGACTTCTCTAGGTACACATGGATAAGTTTTATCATAGAAAAATCAGAAACTTTTGAAGTGTTTAAAGATCTCTGTCAATAACTTCAAAGGGAAAAAGATAGTCATGTCATCAAAATCAGAAGTGATCATGGAAAGGAATTTCAGAACAAGAAGTTTGCTGATTTTTGCTCTTCTGAAGGAATCAGTCATGAATTTTCCTCTCCTATTACTCCTCAGCAAAATGGGACTGTGGAATGCAAAAACAGAATCCTTCAAGAATTTTCCAGAGCTATGATTCATGCTAAGAAGTTACCCTACCATATTTGGGCTGAAGCTATGAATACTACATGCTATATTCGAAACAGAGTCACTCTAAGGAAAGGCACCTCAGCCACATTGTATGAAATATGGAAGGGAAGAAAACCTACTACCAAATACTTTCATGTTTTTGGAAGTAAATGATATATCTTAGCAGACCGTGAATAGAGAAGGAAGATGGATCCCTAGAGTGATGAAGGAATATTCCTGGGTTACTCTACAAATAGCAGAGCTTACAGAGTCTTTAACTCCAAAAGAAAGGTTATGATGGAATCCATAAATGTTATTATTGATGATAGAGGATGGAATGATGAAGATGTCTTAGAAGATGTTGGAACATCTTTGTTTGATATTCCAACAGAATCAAATGACAGAAGTATTGATTTTAATCCACCTCAAGAAGATCCTGAGCCCAGTCATCTCAATAAAGGGTCTTCAATTAGAACACAGAGAGATCATTCTAAGGAGCTTATCATAGGAGATAAAAATAAAGGAGTAAGTATGGATCAAAGTCTTTATAGAAGCATGATAGGAAGTCTTCTATATCTCACAACTAGCAGACCTTACATTGCCTTTGCTGTAGGGGTGTGTGCTAGATATCAAGTTGATCCTAAAGTTAGCCAGGCCAACCATGTGAAGAGAATTCTTAAATATTTGAATGGGACAAGTGACTATGGTATTCTATACTCTCATGGATCTAGTTCTGCCTTAATTGGTTATTGTGATGCTGATTGGGCGGGAAGTGCTGATGATAGAAAAAGTACATCAGGAGGATGCTTCTTTCTGGGAAATAATCTCATATCTTAGTTAAGTAAGAAGCAAAATTGTGTGTCTCTGTCCACTGCTGAGGCTGAGTATATTGTTGTAGGAAGCATTTGTTCTCAATTGGTTTGGATGAAACAAATTTTAACAAAATATAATGTCAAACAAGATGTCATGACATTATTCTGTGATAATATAAGTGCCATAAACATATCAAAAAATCCTATTCAACACAACAGGACCAAACATATTGATATTCATCATCACTTCATAAGAGAGCTTGTTGAAGAAAAGATTGTAGCCTTAGAACATGTAGACACTTAATTGCAACTGGATGACATTTTCACTAAGGCTTTGGATGCTAATCATTTTGAGAACTTAAGAGGAAAATTAGGGATTTGCCTATATGAGGGTTTGTAGCAATTAAAGGCGTGTGGGAATATCATTAAAGTGATATTATATTATTTATGTTTCCAACAAATCAAATTTCGAAAGCAATCATTACAAGACTATCTCAAATTATTTTTCACACGCTACAAAATCACATCTTTCTACTTTCACAAAATCTTCATTCTCCTCTACATAAAAAGAACCCTTGTCATTCTTCATCTCTTTGCTCAAAAATCTTCAAAGATGTCTCAACATCATACATCGTCTTCCTCAAAATCTGTCAACCTCCCTAAGAAACTCTCTCTTGACAGAGTACTTGACGTTACTCCAATAACAACTATCCCACCGCTTGAGAAGAGGGTCAAGAAACCCAGATCATCACCTGCAAAGAAATCCAAAGACGATAAAGGTAATACTTCTACTGCTACTGATGATAGGACACAAGAAGAGATTGTTAATGTTGACATAAGTATTAGAAGACTAGTAGATAGAGTGTTAAATGAAGTTTTTGTTGTGACTTGGATTTCTACCCCTCTTGGTCATATACCTGTTGCACCTGACAAAATAAATGACCCTAAAGGTGTTGCTCAATCATCCATCTCCAAGAAAGATGCTGCTGAAAGAAAACTTGATAAGCTTGTTGCTTCTGCTCTAAAGGAATTGGAAGAGGATGTTGAACAAGATGTTGAGAAGAACTCCCATTCTAAGGAAGATGATGTTGGCTCCAAAGTTGCAGAAAATCAAAATGTTGTGAATGTAGTTAATGTTGATGAGCTATCTGACAATGAGCTCATCTCTAATGTGGTGCCTTGAATTGCAAAAAGGCTCAAATCCAGGAAAGTGAAGGATGTGAATATCACACCCCCAGCCAAGATAATCAAGAATAAAACCATGTATGGTCCCCCAAAGCCTGGAAGTAAAGTGGTTCCTCCCTCTAGTAAAAGAAAAACTAGACCTGATAGCTCCACAGATGATGATGATGTTGTAAAGAGATCTAAAATCAAGAAGAAAGTTATATTAGTTGAAGAAGCTGACTCTGAGTATGATGTCGAGCAAGATGTCCAGGACATCTCTCCTATCAAAAAGTCTGCAAGCAAGAAACTTTCTGTTAGGGTACCCGATGCCCCCTCTTGATAACATTTCCTTCCATTCTGCTGGGAATGCTGAAAAGTGGAAGTATGTATTTCAAAGAAGAATTTCCCTTGAAAGAGAATTGGGAGATGGTGCACTGGAGTGCTAAGAAATTATAGAGCTGATATCTTCTACTGGATTGATGAAAACTGTTACCAGGTTTGCCAAATGCTATGAGACTCTTGTTAAGGAATTTTGTTGTTAATATTCCTATTGATTGTGCTTATCATAAAAGTAAGGAGTATAGAAAGGTGTTTGTTAGAGGTAGGTGTGTAGAAATTTCCCCTTCTATCAAAAATAGATTTCTGGATAGGTCTGAAGATGACTATTGTGAGCTGGAAGTAACTGATAATCAAGTATGCAAAGCCATCATTGCTAACCAAGTGAGTGAGTCACCTATGAAGAATAAGATTCATGTTAGCAATCTAAGTGTGAAATATGCTATCTTGCATAGAATTGGAGTTGCTAACTGGGTTCCTACTAATCATACTTCACCGGTCAGTATTGGCTCAGGAAAGTTTATTTACGCTGTTGGAAACAAGAAACTGTTTGATTATGGTACTTACATTTTTTATCATACTATTAAGCATGCATGAACATGTGCCATTAAGATGCCTATTGCCTTTCCTTCCCTTATCTGTGGAATTATTCTTAATCAGAATTATGGAATTCTAAGTGATAATGATGTAGTATTCAAGAGGGAGTCTACTTTGACCCTTCACTTCAAGCTTTTTTCAGGAATACATGTCTCAAAGATTGTTTTGACATCTACATCTGCTGAAAACAAGACCTCCACCAACGATGACATAATCAATGAATTAAGGGAAGTCTGCAAAGAACTAGATAATGTGATCAGAGTTAGCCCAGCAAGAAAGCTAACTTTTGAAAAGATGATCAAGGAACTGCAGAAGGACAACAACTTTGATGATAGAGTGAGCTCTGAAGGAGGAGATTCTAGTGAGGAAGGAAGTTCTGGATCTGACAAGTCTACTAGTCCTGAAGACAGTTAGACTATTTGCTGCTTATTTATTTGAACCCTTTGTTTCTTTTTGGCACTTGTAAGTGCTTGACTTTTGAATTATATGGCCTGTACCTATATTAATGATACTCTCTTGAATTCATCCTTTTATTTGGAATATTATGACTAAAAAGGGGAAGAGAAACTGACTGACTGACCATTGATTGAGGGGGAGCTTAATACTTGAGGGGGAGCCTCATGTCTCAAAAGATGTTCTTACATCTTCCTTTGCTAACAGCTAACTAAGAGTTTTTGTTTTTGCTTGCTTTGTTGCTGCTCTGATGATGTTTTGATAATGTGCTCAAATAATGTTTTAGCCAAAATTTGCCAAAGGGGAAGTTTGTAAGTGTTTGTTGGCAGCAATTTTGGTAAAACAATGCTTTGATAATGTTTTGATAAATGTCTTCACATTTGGAGCAAACTATTTTGAATGATGTCAAAGCAGATGTCTTGACATCTGCCTCCTGAGCTGAACGCAACTCACATCAGTTTCAGTTTTCTGTTTCCTGTTTTCATGCGTGCCATAATTCAGGATTTGTGACTCGTAGGATGTGAAAAATATGGAGGAATATTTTTCTATTTGAATTATCCTTATGGATTATATCTTGGCCTATTTTCATGGAAATATTCAAAAGATTGGAATATTTGTTTTTTCAGCCCAAGCCCACTACTGCGCCTTTATAAGGACTTGCTTCCTTATTCATTTAACTGCAAATTTTGAAGAAGAATACTTTATTTCTGTTTTAGAAGTCTAAGCCTTTTAATTGTCATACACTCTAGTATTGATTTAATACTTGAATTTTTATTTGAGTTGTTGATTGTGGATCATTCATAAGCTTTTAAGTATTGAATGATTGAAGTCTTTAAAACTTAATATTTATGTAGTTCTTCACTGTAAGTGATTGAAGGGATTTGAGGAGGGCCTCATACCTAGGCGTGTATTAGGTAGAAGTATAGAACATGTAGTGATTAAGTGATTAGATTATAAATTGGTTGCTTATTGAGGGTCTATGAATTGATACTGTTTATAGGACTTGTCCCTAGCTTGGCAGCCCCCAGAGTAGGTGTTGTTGTACACTAAACTGGGTTAACAATCCCTTGTGTTTTTACTGTTTTACTTTTGTTGCATTTTACATTGTCCTCATGTATTTGTGTCGTGACATCTCCTTCGACATCTCATATCTGATACCAGAATTTCAGAACCAGATAATGCAAACACTTTTCCTTTCACTTGGTCCTTCTTTGGCTTATCACACTTGGTACTAATGTGACATTGCTCACTACAGTTGTAGCAAGTCACACTCTAAACACATATGTAATCAGGAGACTTGTGACCAAACTTGCCAAACTCGAAACACTTCACCTTAACACTTGTACACGCAGTAACACGATGTCCTTTGACACCACACCTGTAACATCTAACCGGAGTGTGAGCTCCTCCCCCACTCGGCTTCCTGTCATAACCATCTTTCTACTTCCCTTTCTCATTAGGAGAAACATAAGGTTTTCCATGGAATGGAAATTTCCCTTTCTTATCATTCAAAGACTTATAGTAAGAAGCACTCTCCCTATTATCGTCATCATAAATCCTACTCTTGTTCACCAACTCAGAAAAATGAGCAATCTGTTGGTAACCAATAGCCTTTTTGATATCAGGTCTCAAACCATTCACAAACTTAAGACACTTATACCTATCAGCATTAGCGGTACTGTAATGAGGACAATACTTAATTAACTCTTGAAACCTTGAAGCATACCCAGCTACAGTCTCATTACCCTGTTTTAGCTCAAGAAATTCCACCTCTTTCTTCCCATGCACATCTTCCAGAAAATAATTCTCCAGAAAAGCATCACGGAAAAGAGCCCAAGTAACCATAATATTATCTTCGTCAAACCTCTGAACAGTGTTGTTCCATCAATCCTCAGCTTCCTTCTCAAGCTTATGAGTACCAAACTGCACCTTCTATGCATCCGTACAATTCATGACTCGAAAGATATTCTCAATCGCCTTCAACCATGCTTGTGCCTTGTAAGGTTCATGCTCTCCTTCAAATATTGGAGGATTGTTTCTTTGGAAGTTCCCCAAAGCACGGAACTCATCATCCTCATCTCTGTTACCAGCATTCGCCTGTGGAATCTGCACAAGAGATCCAACCAACATTCTTAAGGCCTCAGCAATAGCATCATTATTCCTTCCTACACTCATCGCCCTAAGACTCCAAACAAAAACAACCAACAACACTCGTCAGATAAACAGTATCGATTGTGTCACATACACAAATCAAATACCACATGAAATAAACACATTAGTAACCTGGCCAATTTGACTGACCAATCAGGCTCTGATACCACTATTGTAACACCCTCTAACCCCACATAGACAAAAATAGCATAATCATAGTAAATTAGCATACATCTCAAAGAGGGCGTCACAATTGACTTCATAAAATGATAAAGAAATCAAACATGCATACTAGTTATGATCATACCACGTATTCAAATTCACGTTTCATACGCCAATACAAAATTATGCATCTCGCAGCGTGTGATACGGTGGCAGAACCAACTGTTATACTGGTTTGTGTTTTTTGTTTGCAAATGTCACGGTAAGTAAGAGTCGCCACCGACTTTTATTTTATTCAATCAGGAAAAGGAAAAAGAACAGAAAAAAACTTTTTCGAGATGTTTCTGAGTACGGGGGGTAGATTATAGAAAGGGAAGGTGTTAGCACCCTTTCTATCTGTGGTTTTCCACGGGCTCTTAGGTACTTGCTCATTTTGAAATTGCTTATGTGTGCTTTGCTTTGAAAAGTTTTGTTTTACTTCGTTTTAACCCTTGTTTCTGTCCTCAAGAGTGTTACAAAGTTATTTTTTAAAACCTTGTTTGAAAATTGTTTGGTGTGAAAAAGTTTGTTTGTTTGAGCAAGTACCTAGGAACTAATCTACCTACTCGAAAAAGACTGTTTGTTTTCCTTTAGACAGCGCTATCCTATTATTAAGGAGTAGGTAGCACCACCGTTGGAATTTTAAAGGGACGTTCGAAGGGACGAAATGGTCACTGAAGGCAACAATTAAGGATACCTTAGCGTTTCGAAGGGACTATCTTCATAAGATCAATTCATAGGCAACTCGAGGGACAAATAGGGAATGTGATCTTTATGACAACTTTGAATTGCAGGTCATTACTAAGGTATCCCTACATTCGAGGGACACAACCATTATTTCTGAGGCAACCAAGTGAGGCAAGCCCTAGGAGTGAGTGTGTGCATGTGTTTGATTTCAGTTATTTAATCTTTGCACAATTAAGGTGATCTACTGTTTTAGTTTTCAGTTAGTCTTTCCATACAATCCTATTAACATACATCTAAGCAGTTTATAATTTGCAGAAGTTAAAAGTGCGGAAAGTTAAAAATCCCAACTATTACAGGGCTTTTGTAGATACATAATTATCTTGACTGTAAATAAAGATGCGGAAATTTAAAACTTTAATTAAATCTATTACAACCTCGGAACAGTTTCAATAATAGAAAAAAAATTAAAATGCGTGCGGCGAATTAAATGCGAGAATGAAAGAACCCTAAAAATTTAATTGAAAAAGTATTTAGGTTATTATTATTTTTTGAGAAAAATTAATTAGGTTATGTACAAATTAAAACCCTAATTTCTAATTGATTTAAATTATATAGAAAAAACAATTAAATTTCCCTAAATAATTAAACTAATAAATTAATTAAAGAAACAAAATATTTTTTAGGTTTTTATGATTTTTTGATTTAATAAAAAAATATGATTTTTGTATTATTTTGTAAAAAGAAAATAATTAAAATAATTAAAAAAGGAATTAAAATAGAAGGTTTAGAGATTGGGTCTGTTAGAAGCTCAATAAGAGGGGGCGTATGTCTGAATTTTGTAAGCCCATTAGCTGCTGAGCCCAACCTTGCGTGGATCTTGTGTAGCCCCTCTTGGAGGGTGCACCATGGACTTTGCTGCCTGGGACGTTGGATTGGATTGGTGATGAATCAAATGGTTGGATTAATGGATGTATGGTAGGCGCCTGGATGCGTGGAGCATAGAATCTGCAGTTAAACATTAAGAAAATCGGGAAAATGCTGGGACCTGGGATCGAACCCAGATCCTCCCACTCATACAACGCGCTCTTCACCAACTGGGCTACATGTTTTAGTTGTTAATATAATAACAACAATCAATAATATGTCAAACAAAATGGATAATAAAAAAAACAAAAAAATGCGCTTTTTATTTAAACAGGCCAATGGTTATCAGCCACGTTGTCTTCTTCTTCCCCTGTCCGTCATTTTAGGTATGAGACTTATACCTAGGGAAAGTCTGCCATGGCTGTAGCCCTGCATCTTTCAAAAATCACAAGCAAGCATGATAAATTACTGGTGAATACATAGATCAACTTGTTTTGATCTCACGAGTATTATGGTGATCTTTTCTTGGCCCAATTTAACCTGTAGAATAAAGCCCTATAACGCAAGCATGAACCCTAATAATGGTGTTGTACCCCAAAATTTGCCCTCCCTTTTTCACAAGAAATCACAACCCTAGGATTTTCTCTGATTTTTAAGATTGGCTCAGGAACCGATCAAACAGACTTTTCTTTGGCAGTAAATCAAGAATCAGGTTTTCTCTCGCATTTCTCAGAAGAAATTGAATCCACAGAAATTCAGCTTACTGTTACATTGTTTTCACACTTTTTCAAAGTTTGCTGAAAGGTTAACTGATTATTCTCAAAGCCTGATTATCTGGGATAAGAGCTGAGACTTTTATTTGGAATATTAAGGCATCTGCTTGTTAATGGATTGAAAGGTTTACCGGTTAATGGAATGCTTACTTGTTTATTATACAATGCGTATTGTGATTGGAATACTGATGCAAGGTTACGAGACTGCAAAATTTTTGATTATTTAGAATTTAAGTTATCTGGATTAGAATTGTTGAAACGCAGTTTCAATTATTTTGATTTTGAGAATCTTAAATAATTAAGTGAACATGCAAGGAAGAAGGGCAAGATATTTGACAGTAGAAATGTTTCTTTTGCATAAAGACTCTTTTTATTCACTTTCAAATATTGTTACAAAAAATTAATTTATTATTTTTGAATATTGTAAGTTTTTACAACTTATAGTATTTTAAAAAGAAATAAATGTTTACAATAAATGAAAAAAAAAGTCTATCTAATCTAAGCCTAAGTCTCTTAAGCTCCGGTGCTCCCATGCTCAAGGTCTCCAGCTTCTACTGCTTCTTCTATCATCCAATTGGTGCTCACCTGCAAAAGACAAAGGAAAAGAAAATTAGTACAGATAATTGAAAAGAATTTTCAAATGAAAAAAGAAAGAAAAAAGTCATCATTAAAATTGGCCGTCTGGAATCAGAATGCTTATTTTTCATCACGCTTTATTTTTTCTCTCTGCAAATCACAAGAAGATTGCTCTTCTTGGTTCACAAAGAGAAAATTAAAAAAAATACAAATTGAAAAAATGCAAGCATACTGAGTTACAAAGCTAGCATACAAGGCAAACCAAGGCGCCAAAATTCAAACATGATAGGCGCCCATTGTACTGCATTGCAAACCAAACTGTCAAACTAAGCAAACTAAACATGGCAGCAAACCAAACTGAGTTACAAAATTCCAAAGGGCAAACAGGCGCCAAACTGTCAAAGCATAAACAAATATACAATGCAGCACGAGCAAAGAACCTGCTGTAACAAACAACAAGCAATTTCCCAAACTGAGTTATAAAACAAATGGGATGCAAACTGTGCAAATATGACAAGCAGCATGAAAGAAGAAAAAATACAGCAGGCAAAAGTAAAACAGCAGGAGGTAACCCAATTGACAAGTCAAAGCTTGTCAAAAGCTGTCATCATTTTCCAGAGGCAATTTTTCAGAATATAATAATAAACAAAGCAAAAATGCTTGTTTTCATGGAGAGAGAAAGAGAAAAAGATATCACCTTGGGTGAGGTTTGACAGTTTGACTAAAAGAGCAGGCTGTTACAAGTCAAATAGCAAGAGGATATAAAATAAAACAAACTGCATAACGGCAAAGGAGAAGAAAAAAAACACTTTGTGAAAAAACCACAAAACTCTTCAAATTGCAAACTCTCCAAACCTGCAAGTTACAAAACACCATAAACCTGCATAACAAAACAGAGTCCAGCAAAAAACACCACAAACCACAAACTAAACAGACCACAAGCTTGCTCAAAACACCATAAACCTGCATAGCCAAGCCTTGCCAAACCTGCAGTTCCAAACTGCAAATCAAACATAACAAAACCTGCCCAAGTTAACAACAAGCAAACAAACTGCTAACAACCCAGCCAAAACACCACAAACTACAAACTCAACAAGCCAAGCTTGCTCAAACCACAAAGCTAACCAAAACTGCTGCAACTTGCCAAAGCCTAGTCAAAACAACCAAACCTGTTATCAAAACAAACCAAACAACCAAATAGTTTCAAACAATCACAAAAAACCCTTTGAAACCTCAACCACCAAATTTACAGTTTCAACCAAATCCACAAACCAACCCAAAAGTTTCAGAAAAATGTCATCATAAACAAATCCAAACCAATCAACCAAGCTTCAACAAAAAGCAACCACAAAAACCAGTTTCAGAAGTTATTTTCATCATCAACCTTTCAAAAGCCAAGAAGAGAGAAAAAGGATTTTCAGAAGCAAAAAATCAGTTTCAGAACATTCAAAATACAAACAAGTTTCAGAATTTCTTCATCATCAAACATCAGTATCCAAGAAGAGAGGAAAAGAAGTTTCAGAGGCAACACAATTTTCAGAATTTCTTCATCATCAAACATCAATATCCAAGAAGAGAAAGGAAGAGAGGTTCAGAAGCAAAAGAGACAACTAGTTTAAGAGACATTCTCATCATCAACCTTCAACATTCAGAAAAAGGAAGAGAGGTTCAGAAGCAAAACACAGTTTCAAAAAATCATCATTAACAAGCCAAGAAGAGAAGAGAGAGTTTCAGAAGCAAAACAAGCAAAGTTTCAAAATCATATTCATCATCAATGAAAAGCATCAACAAAATTAGTTTCAGAAATATATCATCATAAACAACCCAAATCAATAAGCCAAGTTTCATCAAACATTCAGATTCAAAGATAGAGGAAAAGATCAAAAGAGCCTCAGAACATACTCATCATCAACATTCAGAAAGGGACAAAGACAAAGATACCAAAAGCGCGCCCATCATTTCTTTTCCCTTCCGCCTCCGGCCACCAGGAACGCCGCCACCAACTCCATCTCACCTTTCCTCTCCATCTTTCTCAAGGTATATTTTTTCAAACCCTTACTGCATCTCAAAACATGTAAAGACCATAGGTTAATCAAACTAGGACATGAACAAAGCTTAAACAAACAAACTGTAAAAATCAAGCAAATCAAACCATGAAACTGTAAAAACCCTAAAAGACAAGAAATGAATCATACCATTCGAGCAAGGCTTTGGATTATCGTGAAGAGGTGAGAGAGTGATGTGGCGATCCGACGACCTAGGGCTCATTGAGGGAGATCAGAGTATCGTGACTAAGAAAGATGAAAACAAAGAAGAGAACGAGAGACGGGCGCCGCTGTAGCCAAACGCACTAACCCTAAATGCTTCTGAACCCTAAAAATTGTACAAGCTTGCAAATGGGCCTGTCCCACATAATTGCCTTAAGCCCATAACGTTTTACCGGCGACCCCCCCCCCCTCCCCCATTTTCTCTATTCTGACCCCCTTTCTGCCTTCTTTCTTTTCTTTATCTTGGGCCCAACTCCTCAAGCCTTAAGCCCAATCTCCTTATTTTCTTTTCTTTAAATTAACAAACACTTTTTTTTACTATTTAATTTTAACTAATTTGTTTTCTTTATTTTAGTTAATAAAAACACTAAATAAACTTTATTTTATTTTCTTTTAAGTTATTTTTATTTTATTATTAATTAATCTTGTTTAATATAATGAAAATACCAAAAAAAGAACATTTAGTTTGATTTAAATAATTTTGGTTTTCTTTAACCCTTTTTATTGATTAATAAAATACGTAAATAATAGAGATTTAGTTTAAAGTAAATTTTCTTTCTTTAAAACTTTTTCTTTTCATAATTAATAAAATGCAAAAAAACAAAAGAATAAAATATTTAATCTTTCTTAGAATAGATTTTTATTTATACATGCATCTCATAATTTATTGATTTTCCTTATTTTATAATTTGTTATAATTTTATGTTAAATTGCGACAATTCAATTTGGTTGTAACACTTGATATTTAGACTTTATTATCCTCGTAAGATTCATCCCTATTTGTAAATAATTGTACCCCCATCCCCGGATACTTTTGTAATAGCTTAGAATTTTAATTCTCGCACTTTACGCTTTCAAATATGCCATGACTAGAGATTAGGGTTTGTATGCAAAAATTTAAAATCAATCGCTAGATGACCTAATACAAGATCCAAATGCATGAAAATGACAAACACAATGCACACGTGCACCTCTAGGGTAACCTCGCTTGTTGCCTCGGAAATACAATCATGTCCCTCGAATATGAGACACTTTAGCAAATGCCCCTTCGATAAATAAAGATCGTAGTCCCTCGATGACCCTCGATGTTGCCTTCGATAAAACGATTTCGTCCCTTACAAAATTGCTAGAGCGTCTCACAAGTTGCCTTCAATGATTGTATGTGATGACCCGCGCCTGTCCTGTTTAACATCCTAACACAAGGTTGTTCACCAAATGCAATGGTGAAATGACACTGTCAAAAGTGTTAAAAACATAAGAAAGATCTTTGAGTAAAATAGAGTAGACAACTCTTAGTTACTTGATCAAAAGCTTGTAAAACATCCTTGCTACTTTCAAACACACATCACAACACAATTTCAAAACAAACTTTCAAAACATTGAAATATCTTTTCAAAAAGACAAACACCTTTGTATATATTCAAACAAGAATCATTACAAAGGTTGCCTAGACAAGGCCTCTTTTTCAAAGCATTTTCAAAAACCACACACAAAGCACCATTTCAAACAATTGAAAAGCAAAGGCAAATGATCTAAACAAGTAACTAAGAGCCCATGGAAAACCATGGATGAAAAGGGTGCTTGCACCTTCCCTTTTCATAATCTACCCCCCGAACCCAAGAAAACATCTCAAAGGTCTTTCCTGTGCTTTTTGACCTTTCCTTTGGATAAAATAAAAAATCGGTGGCGACTCTTGCTAAACCGAACAATTGCGAACACAAACGCAAAACCTCAAGTCAGTTCTCCCACCGTATCACAGAACTGGCGACTCCGCTGGGGAAAATTCTAAAAGTGGGGTTACCTTAGGGTTTTAGATAACCTTTACATGCTTATCTTGATTGCCTTGATTTCTGTACATTTGGTTCTATTGTTTGGGTTTGAAATCCTCTACCCGGATTTGGGAAACTTTCATAGGTAAATAGCAATACGTTGTGGAAACTGTGTGGGGTATACCGACATGGTTGAAGCAATAGCTATATTAGTGCGACATATTTGTGGGTACCGATAGCCTTTGAGTAAATCAAAGAGAATATGGGGCCGCTGAGTGATGTCATGAAGCACTAATGAACTCTTAGAACCTTACTTGACCATCTTGGCCTTTTTTTAGGGGTAGTGAGATGACCGGCTTTGGTGCAGTCCGAAGTTGGTAGATACTCGATACTACACTCATTGAGGGTTGTTTTCTTGGAATATTTTGGTCGTCAGTTAAGTGGCTAAATCGAAGCAATGAACACAGAAAATAATCCGGTGATATTGAGCTCCTTAGAACCCGGTTACTATTTATAGGACAAGTTGAGCCAACTAACTTCAAGAGGGTACTTACCTATGAAACCCCATCCAAGCCTGAAACTAGGATCTTGTGTGATTTGCTTGTACATATTCTTGTGCATACATCATGAACATCATGGAGCATCATTTGCATCCACTAACCATTTCAAGGGTTTGGATCTTCATCTTTGTTCCTGTTTTGTAGGTCATGGAATCTCTTCGCAGGAAAACAATTCAAGTCAACCTTGTGAGAATCCCTCCTCAACTCAAGGATCTTACTTCCAAGATTCTAGACAATTCTCTCTTCAGTGAAAGACATGGTAGACTCCTCAACTTGGTCAACTCCAACATTGAAGAAGACATGGTGAAAGTTCTCTTCCAGTTCTTTGACCCCCTTCACCACTGTTTCACATTCCCTGATTACCAACTAGTACCTACTTTGGAGGAATTTTCTCAACTCCTGAGGATTCCTATTCTTTATCAACTACCCTACAATGGTACAGAAAGAGAGCCAAAGCCTGAAGATGTTGCTCAAGCCTTACACTTGCAACCATCTGATATCAAAGGTCATTGGGAAACCAGGAGTGGCGTCAAGGGTTTCTTGGAAAAGTTTTTGTTTGAGAAGGCACAAGACTGCTGGAATTCTTTAGATCTACAAGCTTTTGAGGAGATTGTAGCACTTCTCATCTATGGGTTGGTCTTGTTCCCAAACCCTGATCAGCTTATAGATGTGAATGCTGTCAAAATTTTCATATCTCGGAATCCTGTGCCTACATTGCTTGGGGACATCCTACATTCATTTTACACACGAACAACGAGGAAAAGAGGTGTTCTCATGTGCTGTACTCCTCTTCTAGCAAGGTTGTTTATTTCTCACCTTCCCCAGTCAGTCTTGAATAATGAACAAGGCTTGAGGTGGTCACAATGGTTGATGAATCTTACCCACTCTGATGTTCATTGGTGTTCTCGGTCCAGAGAAAATGTCATCATCATTGATCATTGTGGGGAATTCCCTAATGTCCCACTACTTGGCATTAGGGGAGGCATTACCTACAACCCCTGCTTAGCTCTGAGGCAATTTGGGTATGCCCGAAGGGATGGCCCTCATGATATGCTGATTCCTGACTTAGTTTTTGACTTCGACAACGATGCTCAAGGACTTCGACAAAGGTTTATCCGAGCATGGAGGATGCCCAATAAAGTGGATAGTAAGACACTGGGGCACAAGAATTCCATCCCCCTTGAGCCTTACCTCAAGTGGGTACGAACACGCGCCCAGAGTCTTATGATGCCTTACCCTCACATTCTCCCTGTGATTAAAGAGCCTGTTATGGAAGGAGAGGTTCCATACACCCTCCTACATCCAGACATGCCAACATCATTGTAAGAATTGCAAAAGAGTTGGATACAGCTCAAGGAAGAGCGGAACACTTTTGGAGCCAACTTCTATTCTAGTGAGAAGAAGGTTTTGGAGCTTACTCGCCGACTTCACGAAGAGGAGACTCTTAACACTTACATCACGCCAAAAGGGATGTGCAACGTCTTTTTACATTAAGAAGCTTTGTAATTGTGATACGGTGGGAGAACTGACTATGAGTTTGCGTTTGTATTCGCACTTGTGCGGTTGAGCAAGAGTCGCCACCGACTTTTTATTTTATCCTAAAGGAAAGGTTGAAAAAGCACAGCAAAAACCTTTTGAGATATTTCGTGGGTCCGGGGGGTAGATTATGAAAAGGGAAGGTATTAGCACCCTTTTCATCCATGGTTATCCATGGGCTCTTAGTTACTTGGTTTTTTAGATCACTTGCCTTGATTTTCGATTGCTTGAAAATGGTGTGTGTGTGTGTTTTGAAAATGTTTTTTTGAAGAAGATGCCTTGTCTTAGGCTACCTTGTAACAATTCTTTACTCGAATATTTTACAAAGGCGTGTATCTTTTCGAAAAGATGTTTCAAATGTTTTGAGAGTTTGTTTTGAAAGTGTTTGTGGAATGTGGTTTTTGAAAAGAAGGCAAGTGTTTTTGCAAGTTGATCTCAAGTAACTAAGAGTTTTGTCTACCCTATTGTACTCAAAGGTTTTCTCTATGTTTTCAACCCTTTTTAACAATTTTGTTCCACCATTGAATTTGGTGGACAATCTTGCGTTTAGGAAGTTTGTTCGGGACGGGCGCGGGTCATTGTATGGACCATGAATGCAATGGTGCCAAGTGTCTTTGGCAATTTGCTTTGAAGGGACTATGATCATTCCTTTTAGGAAACATTCGAAAGCGTCATCGAGGGACTTATGATCATTTGAATTTGTTTTGCCAAAAATACGCGACGTGCAAGCATGGCCCGTTTTGGAAGGCAACATGTGGGATTACCCTAGGGGGTGCAAGTGTGATTGTGTATTGATTTCATGTATTTGTCTTGCATTAGGTTATCTAGCGTTTGATTTTATGTACATGCAAACCCTAGGTCTAACCATGGTGTAATTCAAAAAGCGGTAAATTGCGGAAATGTAAAGTCTACACTATTACAAAATAAGTATCCGGGAGTGGGGGTACAAATTTATGAATGGGGATGAGACTTATAGTATCCAATAAGTTACAACCAAATCGAATTTGCGATCAAATGTAAATGACGTATATCAATGTATAAAATAAACAAATGTGTATAGGATCAATGTAAATGTATTGCGTAAGTGTACGTGTATTTGATTATTTACAGGTGTGACAATGTAATTTTTACGAGAGTATTATTAAGTATTGTTTTAACCTAAAGAAAAATTAAATGTTTATTTAATTAATTAGTCTTGTAATCTTGTATTTTGATATGTATGAAAAGAATGTTTTAATGAAAAGAAAAATATTCTAAGTTTGAAAGTTATTATTTTACATTTGATATAAAAAAGGTATCTTTGTATTATTAGTAAGAATATTTGAATTAAAAGAAAAAGTGTTTTCAATTTTAATTATATGATGTAAAAAAATGTATTTTTGTTATTTATGTACAAAAAATATTTAAATGTTAAGAAATTAAATTATACAAAAATGTATGTTTACTTATTATGTACAAAGAAAATTTAAATTAGATATTCTAAATAAAAATGTGTTTTATGTATTAATGTATTAGTGTGTCAATTAAATGTTAATCTTAAGAAATAAATTATATTCTATGTATATATAAGAAATAAAAGAAAAGGTAAGTTTAAATATAGAGAAAAATATTTTTATAAGTTCTTAAATGAACCAAATAAAAAGAATGTTGTTAGTTTTGTGTTTTGTTAATTTAAAAAGAGAATGATGTTTTTAAAACTGAATTGAAAACAAAAAGAAGAAATGGGCTTTAGGCGATTGGAATGGGCAAGGCCCAGAGTTTGAAACAAGCAGTTTTTCAGGGTTTTGATTATTGTTTGCAATTGGGACGCGTTAGGGTTTGTAGCGCCGTTTTGGGGTTTCGTTCATTTTCGTTCGTTTGGCCATGGCAGTTGAACATCCTTCCCTTTGCTTAAGCCATCAGCGCCTCCACCTCTTCTCCTCTCTTCACGCCCACTTCAAATGGTGACAAACAGAGGTACGATTATTTTCTTTTCAATGCGTTAGGGTTCGAATCCTTCTTATATTTTACTGCTTTTTCGATTAAGTGTTTGACTTTGATTTGCATGTTGTGTTCATTTTTGATTTCGTTGGAGGTACACGAGAAAGGATGAAAGAACATGCATTACCTTTACTGAAGAGGGGAAGGAATGGCGGAGGTGCTTAGGAGGCTCGACGGTGAAGGGTGCTGATGAAAGCTTTAACTGGTATCTTGGTATATTTCTATTGTTTTTATGATGATTATGAACTGAAAACCCCTTTTGAATCCACCTCTTTCTTCTTCACCTTTGCCTTTAATGCTTGCTTTTGAATGTCTTTGAATGCCTTGTTGCTTACTTCTGTCGCCTCTGAGTTGCCTTTGAGTGTTTGCCTTTGATGAGGAGTTTCTGAGGCTTTGTGTTGCCTTTGTTGGATGCCTGGGTTGATTTGCCTGTTTGATTTGCTTTGTACGTTGGTTTGATGGCCCGATGATGAAGAGATTCTGAGGGTCTAGAGTTGGCTTGTTTTATGTTGGTTTTGACAGGTTTTAGCTTAAGTCAATGCAGGTTTATACTGGCTTAAGGTTTACAGGTTGTGAGGCTTTAAGGCATCTGATAGTTTTTGTGTTTATCAGTTCTGGCTTTGGGTTTTTAGGCCATTTGCAGGTTTTGATACTTCAGTCGTTTAAGGCTCTTTGAATGGCTTACAGGTTCTGTGCAGGTTAATTGGTTTTCTTCAGGTTATGTTGTGGCCTGGGGTTATGGAATAGGCTTTGTGATGGTTGAGGTCATCGTTCTACAGGTTGATGGTTGAAACTGGTTTTTATGCTTTTGCTGGTATGGTCTTGGATGTCAGGTCAGGTTTTGAATGGTTTAGGCCAGGTTTTGAATGGTTTAGGCCAGGTTTTTGTTTGACAGGTTATATGCTGGTATGGCTTATGCAGTAGGCAATTTTTGTGCTTCAGGAAGGTTTAATGGCTTGACAGTGGGGTGAGGCTTGAGGCTTAATGCTTGTTGATTTTTGTGTTTTAGTTATTGACAGGTTGTGTTGGTTTTTGTTAAGCTTCTGGCTTAACAATTAGTATGCAGTTTTTTGTATATTCTTTTCTTCTGGTTTGAGGTTGGGCTCTCCTGTAGGTCTGATGTAGGTCTTGATCCTCTATGGTTAAGGCTTATGCAGTTTTGTATATTGGTTTGCCTCCTTGCCTTATCCACTGTGTTTTTGTTTTTGTATTTCTATCTTCCTGCCTAAAAGCCTAAAAGCCTGCTTTCTTTTCTCTTCTTCTCTCTCTAGTACACTTCAAAGAATATTAAAATATGTTTTTGTGTGTACTTAGTTCTGAAAGTGGCCACTTTTCTTTTGGGAAATGATGAAAATGCTTGCTTGCATATCACTTTTCTCTGCATATTTTATCTCTTTTCTTTGACAGCTTGATATCTTTCCAAAATCTTCTTTATTGACAGCCTGGATACCTTTGTGCAGTAACTTGTACCTTTTGGCATTTTTGACAGAAAGTGGCAATTTGATTTTTAGTTTGATTTGAACTGTGCAGTTTGTTTGAGATTTTTGAATTGTGCAATGTGTTGACAAACTTTGCATTTTTTCAACTTTGCATTCATGATTTAGCAAATAAAATTCTTCCCTCTTTGTGAACCGGGAGAAATCCCGCGATTTGCAGAGAGGGTTAACTGATCCCAATCAGTGGCCCTTAATGATGAATTTCTTTTATCTGTCTTTTCAATTTAATTTAACTGTTATTTGACTTTTCTCTTTTCCTCTTGCAGATGAATAATTGAATGGAGGGGAGCATCACTAAATGAAGAATGAAGAATTGGGGACTTAGAAAATATTTAGAAAAATAGGATAGTTTTATTTTCAATTTAATCATTGTAACTATTATTATTATAAATACTTCGTAAATGAATACTTGTATCTAAATAATAATTGTAACAAATATTTAAATATGAAATAAAAATTCTATTGATCCATTTAATTCTTTTTTATCCCTTTTCAATTATTTACTTATTATTTATAGTTCCTTAAATTAGAATAAATGAAAATTAAATTTCAGATATTTAATCCTTAGAATAATAAATAATCAACTAAACATTGATTCTACGTTGATCAAAATAAATGAACTTGGCGCCTCCATCATCCAAAGCAACGCACAGTCAAACGCAATAACTGATCAGACGCATTCCTTTCTTACTGATTTCTTACCAAGCACTGTAAATCCAAACTGCATATATCTTTTGATTGGTTCAATCAAACGAACGTGAATTCAAACCAACTGCCTTCTTTTACCGATTAAATCAAACAATGCGAATTCAACCCGAATCTCGGAATAACTTGCAAAGTGCTGTGGAATTTAAATCCTTCTGAGAACGTGCCCAAAAAACCCTAATTCTTGATTAAATGCCAAAGAAACGTTCGCCTGATCGAAGTTGAGCCAAAATCAACCAAAAACCCTAAACCAACTGTGTGAAACATCCAGAGCCCTGAAAATCAATAAAACCCTAATTTTTGTTTAACTGACGAGAAAAGTCTGTTTGTCCGATTCTTGAGCCAATCTAAAAAATCAGGAAACGCCTGAAGCTGTGATTTCTTGTGGAAAAATGCGAGGGCAAATTTTGGGGTACAACAGTTGCCCCTGTTCAATTTTCTTGAACCTGAAGAGTTAGATTGGCAAGTTTGCCTTTCGTGACTTGAAGGTAAAAGAAGATTGGACACTAAAGTACCCAGAAAATTTGCACTCGTCGATGTGATGGTAGAGGTGAATGGGCTTAAAGATGCCAGTTGGTGATGGACTTAAAGATGCCATCTGGTGTGATAGAATCTTGTCGGGGGATGGGCTTAGAGATGCCATCTGATAATGTTGAACTGTATGTCAATGGTGAGTGGACGAGTATCAGAAAGGCACCCATGTTTTGGAACATCTCTGAATTGGAGGTCCGAATAAGCAATAGATTGACATCCATGTCTGGAGAATCCGTAAACTATTTTCAGGAGTTGAGATTGAATAAGCAATAGAGCAGCATCCGTTGTTGGGAAGCGCCCGTAAACTGTCTTCAAAAGTTGGCATCTGAACAAGTTGGTAGATTGACATCCGTTGTTGGGAAGAATCCGTAAACTGTTTTCAGAAGTCTTGAAGTTGAAGAGGAACCGGCGTAGGGTTTCCTGATGATGCGTTTGAATGGATCTGGAATAAGTATCAGAATGTCGCCGTGTCCGGGTCACATCTGAACTATTTCTAGATGAATCTCGGGAGGTGATCTTTGTCTGTCGACTGATCCTACCTGAAAAAGTAAAGGGTTAGTCGTATGCAATGTCATGATGCATGATGCAATGTATGTGACATCAATGCTTATGACATGAATGTGATGAATGCGCATGTAAGCTGATGAGCTAGCTCGCTGAGGATAAATGAATCTTGACTGCTGCAGATAAAAGAGTCTTGATTACCGTCGGGGAAAACAAATCCTTGGTTGCTGCTGTGGAGGGGAATTCCTGATGACCTCTACTGGGGAGTTCTAATCTAATTGACCCATGCTGGGGAGGTAAGACTGAGAATCTTCAGCTTGGTGGGAAGTAACTCTGGCGACTTCACTGGGGAATTCGGGATTTGCCCTCCCAAAACTCTGTGGGGAGAAGGTTTGGAATCTGAACAAGCGATAGATTGACATCCGTTACTGGAGAATCCGTAAACTGTTTTCGGAATGTTGAGAAGTGTCTGAACAAGCGATAGGTTAACATCCGTTACTAGAGAACCCGTGAACTGTTTTCAGAACGTTGAGATTGAATAAGCAATAGAGCAGCATCCGTTGTTGGGAAGCGTCCGTAAACTGTTTTCAAAGGTTGCATCTGAACAAGTCGATAGATTAACATCCGTTGTTGGGAAGAATCCATAAACTGTTTTCAGAAGTCTTGAGAAGAATCTGAACAAGTGATAGGTTAACATCCGTTACTTGGAGAACCCGTGAACTATTTTCAGAAATCTTGAAGTTGAATAAACAATAGAGCAGCATCCGTTGTTTGGGAAGCGTCCGTAAACTGTTTTCAAAGGTTGCATCTGAACAAGCTGATAGATTAACATCCGTTGTTGGGAAGAATCCATAAACTGTTTTCAGAAGTCTTGAAGAGGAACCGGTGTAGGGCTTCCTGATGATGAGCTCGTGTAAAACTGCATCGGGTTTTTGAACACTTTTGACATTCGAATGCCCCAAGTGGTGATGTAGATAATTTCCTGGCTTGTTACAGGTGTTGGTCTACAATCGGTCGTTCACAGATGTTTTCCTGGCTTTGTTACAAGTGTTGATCTGGAACTCTTCAGACGTGCCCTGGCTGGATACAGGAATCGAGTCTGGAAAGGTGATAGTTAACAGATATGCCCTGGCTGGATACAGGAATCGAATCTTCAAACTCTTCAGACGTGCCCTGGCTAGATACAGGAATCGAGTCTGGAAATGTGATAGTTGATTTGTTGAACACTTTTGACATTCGAATGCCCCAAGTGGTGGTGAAAGAATCTTGAATCAGATTACTCTGCATATTGAGAGATTTCTTGAAATCTTGACTGGACTGCCCCAGGTTAACTGAACTTTGAAAGATCTGTTAGACCTTGACTGGACTGCCCCAGGTTAATTGGATGGTGACATGTCATGCCCCTTGTTGATAGGAGATTTGATGGAAGTGTTATCCTCTTGAAGTGATTTTTACTTACTGAGAGAGTTTTCGTTCCTCCGAACATTCGCTGTATGAATTTCTTCGCTGTCAAACAAAAAGCCAAATGCAGACAGTGATATTCAAGCAATGCAAAGTTTATGTTTGTCTCGAAGTTTTGAAAAATGCGTTTTTAGCAGAAAACTTTTCATAAGACAAGTCAACACAAGATTTAGAGCAAAGCCCTACAGGAGTCAGGATACCTTTTGTAACAGTATGCTTTCGAACTAACCCATGCTTCAATTAGGACTTTTGAAGGGTTGTAAGGTGGCTTGGTTCATGGTTTAAGAAACAAAGGATAAAGGCTCAAAATATATTTGTACCCACCCGCTCTTCGTGATGTTCTTCAACCTAAGTTCAGTTAATTGTGCGTCACACTCTGTTTTGAGTTTGGAACGACTTTTGGGCGATGGTTCACCAGTTGAATTCGGGGAGACAGTCATCATCTCCTTTTTTCTTTTTTCAACATTTTTCATGTTGTTGAGGGTTTTGTAATGACCTCACTATTTTGATTTTGATTTGTTATCCCTAACTTTTGCCTGACTGTTCCCATTTTCGAGATTACTGTCAGCGGGATGCCCCAGCTTTCTTAAGCCTCCTTTATAGGTTTTGGCTCAGTGGGCTTTTTCTCTTTTTGAGAGATTGACTGTCTATGTGATAGGGAACCACCCTTGTCTTTTGATTCCAAAGGAATGTTTTTTTTTCTTTTCGACGTCGTTCGTTGTGTTACGAATTTGAGAGTTTGCGACTTCAATGCGCGTTTTCTCTTGAATTAACTGAGATACTACCCTGCCCCAGGTTTATATCAAAGGTTTCGATTGTTTAGAACAGAAAACTCCTACTTCTTTGGCTCGAAGGGGTTGACTAGGGATTAAATTCCTTATAACTCCAGTGTTTGGGATTTGAAAGAAATGCCTGTACATCATCAGCAAGGTCTGTTCAGAAGCATACTGTATAAGATCATGGTATTGTTTCGTCATCCTCCCTCTAAAGGCTTATAGCTTTTTATCAAGAGTCAAATATCATAAAGAAAAGCATAAGAGTAGTGAAATGAATGGATGAATTCAAGACAAACATATGCAATGCATTAATGAAAACAGAGTTTAACATTAACGGATAATTGTTTAACAGCAAAAGAAATTACAACTTTGAAAATTCAAAAAGAAACAAAAGTCTTTCAGCTTTGAGCTTCGTCACTTCAAGTGGAGAACCCTTTAACGAAAGATTTTCATCTCGCCGTCTGGCATGAATTCCAGCACTCCAATGTCGATCAGATCTTGAATCTTGTTCTTCAAGGCCCAACAGTCGTTGGTTTCGTGTCCCGGGCTGTAGGAGTGGTAAACACAAAATGCGTCGGGATGATAGTGAGGAGAGGAGATATTGGGCTTCTGAGGAGGGTCCTTTAAGGTAAGCAAGTTGACCTCCATCAGGCGCTTCAGTATGAAAAATGATGGTATTTCAGTCTCCGTAAACTGTCTTCCCGACGTTTCTTGCTTACGCCGATTACCCCGTTGACGCTGGCGAGGTTGTTGATGGGCTTGTGACCCTGAAGCAAGCAAAGGAGCTTTCCCCTTGTCTTCTTGAGTGGATAGAGGCTGAGCGGTGACTTGCTCTTCAACCTCAGATATTTGCCCCAGTTGGTTATTTGGAAGAAGTTGGCGGACAAGAACTCTGAGTTCCTCTTGTCTTTGAGATAGGTCTTGGATGAGAGCCATCTGGCCCACCAACTGTCCCATCACTTGGGTCCTCAAGGTTGTCAGATCAAACTGCAGCTCCGCAAGTTGATCACTCCTGGCATTGTTGGAATTCTCCAAGCCCTTTGTGAGGAGAGCTTTCATCTCTTCTTGCCCCAGAGACAAGTTCAGGAACATCTCCTGCAGCTGAGCAGTCTGGTCTTGGATATCTTTGACAGACCTTTCTAGAGCCATCTCTTGCTGAAATAAACAGCAGGAGAGTAAGGAATCCTGAAAAAGGAAAGACTGTCAAAATGCGATGCATGATATGTGGATGCATGCTTTCAAGGATCTCTTGGGGTAAACACAAGAAAATGTTAGAGGTTGAACTCTGCTCTTGGATTGGAGATCTCTGCACCGGTGGACGTCCTTCCGCGAGAATCAAGCTCACCATGTCAAGTGGGTCATAGCCACTGATTCAAGTTGTTGTATTTGAACTTTGACTGGAGAACTTTGTATCGGTGGATGTCTTTCCACGAGAATCAAGCTCACCATGTCGAGTGGGTCATAGCCATTGATTCAAGTTGTTGCACTTGATCTTTGATTGCATTGGTTAGAGGATAAACCCCTTGCCCCTTGATAGACGTCTGGTTCAACGTAACCCTGCATCCAAAGAACCCTCGAGATCCTTGAAATGGTTATTGAAAATGCTATGGTATGATGTCATGATGTTATGTACATGTATGCACAAGCAAGTGAGTGTATATACAGGCAAACATATCCACACAAAGCAAACAAGTCCTTAGGTCTAGGCTTGCATGGGGTTTAGGTAAGTACCCTCTTGAAGTTAGTTGGCTCATCCTGTCCTAAAATAGAAACCGGGTTCTAAAGAGCTCAATATCATTGGATTGTTTTCTGTGTTCATCGTTTCGGTTTAGCCACTTACTGGCGACCAAAATATTCCAAGAAAACAATCCTCAAAAGAGTGTAGTATCGAGGATCTACCAACTTCGGACTGCACCAAAGTCGGTCATCTCACTACCCCTAAAAAGGCTAAGATGGTCAATTAAGGTTCTAAGAGTTCGTTAGTGCTTCATGACATCACACAGCGGCCCCGTACTCTCCTTGACTACTCAAGGGTTACCGGTACTCACAAATATGTCACACTAACATAGCTTACTGCTTCAACCGTGTCGGTATACCCTGCACAGTTCCCTCGCAGTTTTTCACTATTTACCTAAAAAGGTGCCCCAAATCCGGGTGTAGGATTTACAACAAACCCAAACAAAAACCCAAAGGATAAAGCAACCAAGTCAATCGAAGCAAGAAAGTAAAGGTGATCTAAACCCTAAGGTAACCCCACTTTTAAGTTTGTCCCCAGCAGAGTCGCCAGTTCTGTGATACGGTGGGAGAACTGACTATGAGTTTGCGTTTGTATTCGCACTTGTGCGGTTGAGCAAGAGTCGCCACTGACTTTTTATTTTATCCTAAAGGAAAGGTTGAAAAAACACAGCAAAAACCTTTTGAGATATTTCGTGGGTCCGGGGGGTAGATTATGAAAAGGGAAGGTATTAGCACCCTTTTCATCCATGGTTATCCATGGGCTCTTAGTTACTTGGTTTTTTAGATCACTTGCCTTGGTTTTCGATTGCTTGAAAATGGTGTGTGTGTGTGTGTGTGTGTTTTGAAAATGTTTTTTTGAAGAAGATGCCTTGTCTTAGGCTACCTTGTAACAATTCTTTACTCGAATATTTTACAAAGGCGTGTATCTTTTCGAAAAGATGTTTCAAATGTTTTGAGAGTTTGTTTTGAAAGTGTTTGTGGAATGTGGTTTTTGAAAAGAAGGCAAGTGTTTTTGCAAGTTGATCTCAAGTAACTAAGAGTTTTGTCTACCCTATTGTACTCAAAGTTTTTCTCTATGTTTTCAACCCTTTTTAACAATTTTGTTCCACCATTGAATTTGGTGGACAATCTTGCGTTTAGGAAGTTTGTTCGGGACGGGCGCGGGTCATTGTATGGACCATGAATGCAATGGTGCCAAGTGTCTTTGGCAATTTGCTTTGAAGGGACTATGATCATTCCTTTTAGGAAACATTCGAAAGCGTCATCAAGGGACTTATGATCATTTGAATTTGTCTTGCCAAAGATACTCGACGTGCAAGCATGGCCCGTTTTGGAAGGCAACATGTGGGATTACCCTAGGGGGTGCAAGTGTGATTGTGTATTGATTTCATGTATTTGTCTTGCATTAGGTTATCTAGCGTTTGATTTTATGTACATGCAAACCCTAGGTCTAACCATGGTGTAATTCAAAAAGCGGTAAATTGCGGAAATGTAAAGTCTACACTATTACAAAATAAGTATCCGGGAGTGGGGGTACAAATTTATGAATGGGGATGAGACTTATAGTATCCAATAAGTTACAACCAAATCGAATTTGCGATCAAATGTAAATGACGTATATCAATGTATAAAATAAACAAATGTGTATAGGAGCAATGTAAATGTATTGCGTAAGTGTACGTGTATTTGATTATTTACAGGTGCGACAATGTAATTTTTACGAGAGTATTATTAAGTATTGTTTTATCCTAAAGAAAAATTAAATGTTTATTTAATTAATTAGTCTTGTAATCTTGTATTTTGATATGTATGAAAAGAATGTGTGATACGGTGGGAGAACTGACTAGTGTTTTGCGTTCGTATTCGCACTTGTGCGGTTGAGCAAGAGTCGCCACCGACTTTTTATTTTATCCTAAAGGAAAGGTTAAAAAAAGCACAGCAAAAACCTTTTGAGATGTTTCGTGGGTTCGGGGGGTAGATTATGAAAAGGGAAGGTATTAGCACCCTTTTCATCCATGGTTATCCATGGGCTCTTAGGTACTTTGTTTAGATCAATCTTGCCTTGGTTTTCAATTGTATGAAATGGTGCTTTGTGTGTTGTTTTTGAAAATGCTTTGAAAAGATGCCTTGTGCTAGGCTAACCTTGTAACAATTCTTTACTCGAATGTTTTACAAAAGGTGTTTTATCTTTTAAAAGGACGTTTCAAGGGTTTGAAAAGTTTGATTTTTGAAAGTGTTTGTGAAGTGGGTTTTGAAATTAGGCAAGTATTTTCTTTGCAAATTGACAAGTACTTAAGAGTTTATCTACCCTAAAGCTCTCTCAAAGATTTTCGTCGTGTTTTAACCCCTTTGACAATTTTGTTCTACCATTGAAATTGGTAGGCAATCTTGTATTTAGGAAGTTTATTCGGGACGGGCGTGGGTCATCGTATGGACTATGAATGCAATGATGCCAAGTGTCTTTGGCAATTTGTTTTGAAGGGACTATGATCATTCCGTTTAGGCAACATCCGAAAGCGTCATCGAGGGACTTATGATCATTTGATTTTATTTTGCCAAAGATACTCGACGTGCAAGCATGGCCCATTTTGGAAGGCATCATGTGGGATTACCTTAGAGGGTGCAAGTGTGATTGTGTATTGATTACATGCGTTTGTCTTGTATTAGGTTATCTAGCGTTTGATTTTATGTACATACAAACCCTAGGTCTAACCATGGTATAATTGGAAAACTGTAAATTGCGGAATGTAAATCTACGCTATTACAAAATAGTGTCCGGGAGTGGGGGTATAAATGTACAAGGGGATGAGACTTATAGTATTTACAACCAAATCGAATGTCAAAATCAAAATATAAATATCGAATGTACAAATATAAGATAAAATGTGTATAGGGCAATATATTGTGTAAGTGCAAATGTGAGATGTATATGTATATGAATTGTGTAATTATGTACAAATGCGAAATGGAATTGAAGCGTATTAGGGTTTGACCTAGATACATGTTTTAATCTTGTATTTTTGGTTTACATGTTAATTATGTACAAAAGAAAAAAAAATGAAGTGTTTTGATTAAAATATTAAGTTTTTAATTAAAAAAGTATTTTAGTCAAATGTTTGTGAATTTCGATATTTAGAAAATAAAATGTATTTGAATTGGTATGTACAAATGTATATGTTAATAAAAAGAAAGTTTTCAATTTTAATTATATTATAAAAATGATATGTATTATTTTATATACAAATATATATTTAAGAAAAAGATATTTTAACTTATATGGTTAAATTAGTGTTTTTTTTTCAAAGAAAATAAAAATTGTTTATAAAAAAAAGGTTATTGTTTTATAAAAGAAGAGAGGTATTATTTAGGAAAAAGAAAGAAAATGGTTATTGTTTAAAAACATGATGAAGCATTAATTTGGGCTTAGAATAATTGGGAACAGGTTAAGCCCACGTTTGGATTTTTTGAACGAAATTAGGGTTAGGCATTTGGCAGTTCAGAACAAGGGCTAGGGTTAACAGCGGCGCCGCGTTGGGTTCGTCTTCTTTGATTATCTCGCTTCCCTGAGTGCTCATCTCCGGCCACCAGCATCATCGTTCAACCCTTTCTTCCCTCCAAGGCACGGTCTCAACGCTCTCTTGATGCAAGGTTCGATTACAATGTTTTATGTTGCTTATCTCTTGTCTCTTTACAGATTGCATGCTTTCGATTCGAATTTTTAACTCTTGAATCTGTGCTATTGTGAGGTGGTGGAGAAAGAGGGAGAAGAATGGCTACCTTCGTTTGGGAGATGGAGGAGAGGCGGAGAGCGTGATGCTTAGGAGGCCGGAACGGTGTGAGGAACTTTGAGCTTGCTTTGCTTTCGACGCTTTCTGGTATTTTCGCTCTTGTTGCTTATGATTAAGGTTTTGATGATGATATGTACTGAGAAATTTTGAATGTTTTATAACATTTGCTGCCTTGAGTGTTGTTGCCTGGAATTTTTGCTGAATGGTTGCCGGGAGATGCCCAGTGATGATCTCAGATCTGAGGGCCTATGTTGACTTTGACACTTTGTTTTCCTCTGAGTCCCTGATGCCTTGAATGATTGTTGAGGCTTGAGTTTGCAAGGGTTTCATCTGGTTTATGTGGTTATGACAGTAAGTTTTTCTGCATTTTTTTGGTTTAAAGCTTGGTGCTTGAGGCTTTAGACAGGATGATGGGCAGATTAAGGCATTAGCAGGTATGATTTTTACAGGGGTTTTGGGTAGTTCAGTTCATGTGTTCAGTTTATGTGTTTGAGAATGTGTGCTTGAAGGTTGAGGCCGAGTGAGGTCTGATGCAGGTTTTGGTTTTATGTGTTATGTTGGGGGGGGCCTGATGCAGGTTATGGTTAGGTTTGTGTTATGACAGTAATGGTTTTTATCTTTCTTGGATGATGTATTTGATAACTGGTTTTTTACAAGGTTCTCTTGGTTGGGCAGGGTCTTGGTATTTGATGACAGTAATGAGGCTTTTGTTGCTTCCTCAGTTTGTATCCTTCTCTCTATTCTCTGCTGAACTGAGTTTGTATATCCTTTTTTCTAACCTGCTATGCTGGACTGCTGCCTAGCTGAGTTGGCTTTTGATTTTGTATATCTCTTTTCTGTCTGCTGCTGATGCCTATGCCTAACCTGAACTGAGTTTGCTTTATCTCTCTTTACTCTCTCTTAAAGTACAGTTTGAATTTTATATGATTATACTTGTACTTTTCTGAAGGGGCTAACTATGGGAAATGATGAAAAGATTACTTGCATAACACATTTTGCATCTTTATCTCCAGCTTTTGACAGTTTGTGTCTGACTTTGCATTTGATATCTTGGCAAAAAATCTTTTTATGACAGCTTGTATGCTTTTATTGATTTTCTTTGAGTGGACTTTGGGCATTTTGACAGTAGTGCCTTTTGCTTTGGATAGAAAGTTTGGATTTGAACTTTTCAGTTTGGATTTGAACTATATGGTTTTGAATTGGAAATTGAGATTTTAAATTTCTATGCAGCTTGAAATTTGTGACTTATGCATTTTTGACATTTGCATTCATGAAATAAAATAATCTTCCCTCTCTGTGAACCGGGAGAAATCCCGTGATTTGCAGAGAGGGTCGACTGATCCCAGACAGTGACCCCTAATGATGAGCACTTTTTATCTGTCCTTTCCAATTTAATGCTTTCTGACTTTTCTTGTTTCTTTTTGCAGATGAAAAATGGAATACCGGAGCGGAATGAAGAACGAAGAATATTAGAAAATAGGATAGTTTTAATTTTATGTAATATTTAAATTAATGTATATCATTGTTTATAATTTTAAATTATAAACAACAATTTGTACAAATAATTCAATTATTCAATAAAATCTAAATTATCCAATTAATTCCAATTTCTTTATTGTTTATTTATTTATTTAAAATTCTTAGAATTAAAACAATTGAAAAATAAATTCAATCATTCAATTTCAGAATAATAAATAACTAAAACAAAACAACATTGATCGATTAATCCTGTCTTATCCAACATCCAAAGCAAAGCAGCAATTAACCCAAATAGACTGATCAAACACATAAACACTGTGAATCCAATACTGCATCTTGTATCTGACTGTCCCCATCAAAACGTACTGAATTCAAAACCACTGTCTCTTTTGCTGATTAAACCAAGATAACGCGAATTTTAATCTGAATCTTGAAATAAACCGCAAAGTGCTGTGGAATTCAAATTCTTCTGAGAACATGCCCATAAAACCCTAATTCCCGATTAAATGCCAAATCACGCTCGCTTGATCAAAATTGAACCAAAAATCAATCAAACCCTAAGCCCACTGTATGCAACAATTCAGAGCTCTGAAAATCAGTAAAAACCCTAATTCTGCTTGACTGTCAAGAAAAGTCCGTTTGTCCGATTCTTGAGCCAGTTTGAGAAGTCAGGAAATGTTTGAAGCTGAGATTTCTTGTGGAAAAATGCGAGGGCAAATTTTGGGGTACAACAGTTGCCCCTGTCCAATCTCCTTGGACCTGAAGAGTTAGATTGGCAAGTTTGCCTTTCGCGACTTGAAGGTAAAAGGAGATTGGACACTAATGTGCCCAGAAAATTTGCGCTCGTCGATGTGACGGTGGAGGTGAATGGGCTTAAAGATGCCATTTGGTGATGGGCTTAAAGATGCCATTCGGCGACTGCTGGTAGGAGGATGGGCTTATAGATGCCATATGGTGATGTTGAACTGTACGTCAATGGCGAGTGGACAAGTGTCAGAAGGGCATCCCTGTTTTGGAATATCTCTGAATTGGGGTCTGAACAAGCAACAGATTGACGTCCGTGTTTGGAGAATCTGTAAACTATTTGAGATTGAATAAGCCATAGAGCAGCATCCGTTGTTGGGACACGTCCGTAAACTATTTTCAAAAACTTGAGAAGAGTCTGAATCAGTCGGTAGATTGACCTCCGTTGTAGGGAAGAATCCGTAAACTGTTTCAGAAGCTATGAAGAGTCTGAACAAATCGGTAGATTGACATCCGTTGTAGGGAAGAATCCGTAAACTTGTTTCAGAAGTCGAGAAGTTGAAGAGGAACCGGTGTAAGGTTTCTGCTGATGCGTCTGAATGAACCTGGAATAAGTATCAAAACGTTGCCGTGTCCGGGTCACATCTGAACTATTTTTGGATGAATCTCAGGAGATAATCTGTGTCTGTCGACTGATCTTACCTGAAAAGGCAAAGGGTTATTTGTATGCAATGTTATGATGCATGATGCAATGTATGTGACATCAATATTTATGAATGTGATGGATGCACATGTAAGCTGATGAGCTAATCTTGCCAAGGATACATGATTCCGAGATGGCTGAAGATAAAAGCATCTTGACTGCTGCCGGGGAAAATAAATCCTTGGCTGTCGCTGGGGACGAGAATTCCTGATGACCTCTACTGGGGAGTCCCAAACTAGTAGACTCATGCCGGGGAGACCAGACTGAGAGTCTTCGGTTTGATGGGAAGTAACCCCTGAGACTTCACTGGGGAACTCAAGATTTGCCTTCTTAAAACTCTGTGGGGAGAAGGTTTAGAAGTCTGACTCCGCTGGGGATTGTCCACTTGAAGCTCTTGATCTGCTGGGGAATAGGAAGAATCTTGGCGAGCGCGATCTTCCGTGGTGGTTAGCTCGAGGAGAATCTGAACAAGCGATAGGTTAGCCTTCGTTTACTTGGAGGACCCGGGAACTGTTTTCAGAAATCTTGAAGTTGAATCAGCAATAGAGCAGCATCCGTTGTTGGGAAGCTTCCGTAAACTGAATTCGAAGGTTGCATCTGAACAAGCTGATAGATTAACATCCGTTACTTGGGAAGAATCCATGAACTGTTTTCAGAAGTCTTGAGAAGAATCTGAACAAGTGATAGGTTAACATCCGTTTACTTGGAGAACCCGTGAATTGTTTTCAGAAATCTTGAAGTTGAATCAGCAATAGAGCAGCATCCGTTGTTGGGAAGCTTCCATAAACTGAATTCGAAGGTTGTATCTGAACAAGCTGATAGATTAACATCCGTTACTTGGGAAGAATCCATGAACTGTTTTCAGAAGTCTTGAGAAGCATCTGAACAAGTGATAGGTTAACATCCGTTTACTTGGAGAACCCGTGAACTGTTTTCAGAAATCTTGAAGTTGAATCAGCAATAGAGCAGCATCCGTTGTTGGGAAGCTTCTGTAAACTGAATTCGAAGGTTGTATCTGAACAAGCTGATAGATTAACATCCGTTACTTGGGAAGAATCCATGAACTGTTTTCAGAAGTCTTGAGAAGCATCTGAACAAGTGATAGGTTAACATCCGTTTACTTGGAGAACCCGTGAACTGTTTTCAGAAATCTTGAAGTTGAATCAGCAATAGAGCAGCATCCGTTGTTGGGAAGCTTCCGTAAACTGAATTCGAAGGTTGTATCTGAACAAGCTGATAGATTAACATCCGTTACTTGGGAAGAATCCATGAACTGTTTTCAGAAGTCTTGAGAAGCATCTGAACAAGTGATAGGTTAACATCCGTTTACTTGGAGAACCCGTGAACTGTTTTCAGAAATCTTGAAGTTGAATCAGCAATAGAGCAGCATCCGTTGTTGGGAAGCTTCCGTAAACTGAATTCGAAGGTTGTATCTGAACAAGCTGATAGATTAACACCCGTTACTTGGGAAGAATCCATGAACTGTTTTCAGAAGTCTTGAGAAGCATCTGAACAAGTGATAGGTTAACATCCGTTTACTTGGAGAACCCGTGAACTGTTTTCAGAAATCTTGAAGTTGAATCAGCAATAGAGCAGCATCCGTTGTTGGGAAGCTTCCGTAAACTGAATTCGAAGGTTGTATCTGAACAAGCTGATAGATTAACATCCGTTACTTGGGAAGAATCCATGAACTGTTTTCAGAAGTCTTGAGAAGCATCTGAACAAGTGATAGGTTAACATCCGTTTACTTGGAGAACCCGTGAACTGTTTTTAGAAATCTTGAAGTTGAATCAGCAATAGAGCCGCATCCGTTGTTGGGAAGCGTCCGTAAACTAAATTCGAAGGTTGCATCTGAACAAGCTGATAGATTAACATCCGTTACTTGGGAAGAATCCATGAACTGTTTTCAGAAGTCTTGAAGTGGAACCGGTGTAGGGTTTCCTGATGATAAGCTTGTGTAAAACTGCATCGGGTTTGAACACTATTGACATTCGAATGCCCCAAGTGGTGATGTAGATAAAATCCTGGTTTATTACAGGTGTTGGTCTACAATCGGTCGTTCACAGATGTTTCCTGGGTTGTTGCAGGTGTTGATCTGGAATTCTTCAGACATGCCCTGGCTGGATACAGGAATCGAATCTGGAAAGGTGATAGTTGATTTGTTGGACACTTTTGACATTCGAATGCCCCATGTTAATTGAATTGTGGCATGTCATCCCCCTTGTTGATAATAGATTTGTAATGGAAATGTTATCCTCTTGAAGTGATTTTGACTTACTGAGAGAGTTTTCGTTCCTCCGAACATTCGCTGTATGAACTTCTTTGCTGTCAAACAAAAGGGGTTAAATGCAGACAGTGATATTCGAATAATGCAAAGTTTATGTTTGTCTTTGAAGTTTTGAAAAATGCGTTTTTTAGCAGAAAACTTTTCATAAGACAAGTTAACACAAGATTTAGAGCAAAGCCCTACAGGAGTTAGGATACCTTTTGTAACAGTATGCTTTCGAACTAACCCATGCTTCAATTAGGACTTTTAAAGGGTTGTAACGTGGCCTGGTTCACGGTTTAAGAAACAAAGGATAAAGGCTCAAAGTATATTTGTACCCACCCGCTCTTCGTGATGTTCTTCAACCTAAGCTCAGTTAATTGTGCGCCGCACGCTGTTTTGAGTTTGGAACGACTTTTGGGCGATGGTTCACCAGTTGAATTCAGGGAGACAGTCATCATCTCCTTTTTCTTTTTCAACACTTTTCATGTTGTTGAGGGTTTTGTAATGACCTCACTATTTTGATTTTGATTTGTTATCCCTAACTTTTGCCTGACTGTTACCGTTTTCGGGATTACTGTCAGCGGGATGCCCCAGCTTTTTAAAGCCTCCTTTATAGGTTCTGGCTCAGTGGGCTTTTCTCTTTTGAGAGATTGACTGTCTATGTGATAGGGAACCACCCTTGTCTTTTGATTCCAAAGGAATGCTTTCTTTTTCGAGGTCGTTCGTTGTGTTATGAACTGAGAGTTTGCGACTTCAATGCGCGTTTTCTTTTGAATTAACTGAGATACTACCCTGCCCCAGGTTTATATCAAAGGTTTTGATTGTTTAGAACAGGAAACTCCTACTTCTTTGGCTCAAAGGGGTTGACTAGGGATTAACTTCCTTATAACTCCAGTGTTTGGGATTTGAAAGAAATGCCTGTACATCATCAGCAAGGTCTGTTCAAAAGCATACTGTATAAGATCACGGTATTATTTCGTCATCCTCCCTCTAAAGGCTTGCAGCTTTTTATCAGGAGTCAAATATCATAAAGAAAAGCATAAAAGTAGTGAAACGAATGGATGAATTCAAGACAAACATACGTAATGCCTTAATGAAAACAGAGTTTAACATCAACAGATAATTGTTTGACAGCAAAAGTAAATTACAACTTTGAAAATTCAGAAAGAAATAAAAGTCTTTCAGCTCAAGCTTCGTCACATCAAGTGGAGAACCCTTTAACGGAAGATTTTCATCTCGCCGTCCGGCGTGAACCTCAGCACTCCAATGTCAATCAGATCTTGAATCTTGTTCTTCAAGGCCCAACAGCTATCGGTGTCATGTCCTGGGCTATAGGAATGGTAAACACAAAATGCATCGGGATGATATCCAGGAGCGGAGGTATTTGGGTTCCGGATAGGATCCCTCAAAGCAGTCAGATTAACCTCCAACAAGCGCTCCAGAATTAGAGATGACGGTATGTCAGTCTCCGTGAACTGCCTTTCCGACGTTTCTTGTCTACGCCGATTGCCCCGCTGACGCTGGCGAGGTTGTTGATGGGTTTGTGACCCTGAAGCTAGCAAAGGAGCTTTCCCCTTGTCTTCTTGAGTTGATGGAGGCTGAGCGGTGACTTGCTCTTCGACCTCAGATGCTTGCCCCAGTTGGTTGTTTGGAAGCAGTTGTCGGACAAGAACTCTGAGTTCCTCTTGTCTTTGAGATAGGTCTTGGATGAGAGCCATCTGACCCACCAAATATCCCATCACTTGGGTCCTCAGTGTTGTCAGATCAAACTGCAGCTCCGCAATCTGATCACTCCTGGCATTGTTGGAATTCCCCAAGCCGTTGGTGAGGAGAGCTTTCATCTCTTCTTGCCCCAGAGACAAGTTCATGAACATCTCCTGCAGCTGAGCAGTCTGGTCTTGGATGTCTTTGACAGACCGTTCTAGAGCCATCTCTTGCTGAAATAAACAGCAGGAGAGTAAGGAAACCTGAAAAAGGAAAGATTGTTAAAATGAAATGCATGACATGTGGATGTATGCTTTCAAGGATCTCTTGGGGTAAACACAAGAAAATGTTAGAGGTTGAACTTTGCTCTTGGATTGGAGATCTCTGCATCGGTGGACGTCCTTCCACGAGAATCAAGCTCACCATGTCAAGTGGGTCATAGCCACTGATTCAAGTTGTTGTACTTGATCTTTGATTGGATTGGTTAGAGGAGAGACCTCTTTCCCCTTGATAGATGTCTGGTTCAACGTAACCCTGCATCAAAAGAACCCTCGAGATCCTAGAAATGGTTATTGAAAATGCTAAAATGCTATGGTATGATGTTATGATGTTATGCACATGTATGCACAAGCAAGTAAGTGTATATACAGGCAAACATATTCACACGAAGCACACAAGGCCTTAGGTTTAGGCTTGCATGAGGTTCAGGTACTACCCTCTTTCAGCTTGTTGGTTAAAACCTGTCCTATCAAGAGTAACCGGGTTCTAAAGGTCCCAATATCACTGGATTGCTTTCATTGTTCATCGTTTCGATTTAGCCACTGAACTGGCGACCGAAATATTCCAGGAAAGCAACCCTCAATTGAGTGTAGTATCGAGTATCAACCAACCTCGGACTGTACCAAAGTCAGTTATCTCACTACCCTAAAAAGGCTAAGATGGTTAATTAAGGTTCTAAGGTCAGTTGATGCTTCACGACACCACGCGGCGGCCCCGTACTCTCCTTGACTGAACTCAAGGGTTACCGGTACACACCAAAGTGCCACATCAACGTAGCAGACTGCTTCAACCATGTCGGTATACCCCGCACAGTTCCCTCACAGCCTTGTTGCTACCTAAAAGGGTTTCCCCAGATCCGGGTTAGGATCTATAAAACTCCGATACAAAGCCCACAAATGTAAAGCAAACAAAGCAATCAATTGAAAGTAAAGGTGATCTAAACCCTAAGGTAACCCCACTAATCTTGCATTCCCCAGCAGAGTCGCCAGTTCTGTGATACGGTGGGAGAACTGACTAGTGTTTTGCGTTCGTATTCGCACTTGTGCGGTTGAGCAAGAGTCACCACCGACTTTTTATTTTATCCTAAAGGAAAGGTTAAAAAAAGCACAGCAAAAACCTTTTGAGATGTTTCGTGGGTTCGGGGGGTAGATTATGAAAAGGGAAGGTATTAGCACCCTTTTCATCCATGGTTATCCATGGGCTCTTAGGTACTTTGTTTAGATCAATCTTGCCTTGGTTTTCAATTGTATGAAATGGTGCTTTGTGTGTTGTTTTTGAAAATGCTTTGAAAAGATGCCTTGTGCTAGGCTAACCTTGTAACAATTCTTTACTCGAATGTTTTACAAAAGGTGTTTTATCTTTTAAAAGGACGTTTCAAGGGTTTGAAAAGTTTGATTTTTGAAAGTGTTTGTGAAGTGGGTTTTGAAATTAGGCAAGTATTTTCTTTGCAAATTGACAAGTACTTAAGAGTTTATCTACCCTAAAGCTCTCTCAAAGATTTTCGTCGTGTTTTAACCCCTTTGACAATTTTGTTCTACCATTGAAATTGGTAGGCAATCTTGTATTTAGGAAGTTTATTCGGGACGGGCGTGGGTCATCGTATGGACCATGAATGCAATGATGCCAAGTGTCTTTGGCAATTTGTTTTGAAGGGACTATGATCATTCCGTTTAGGCAACATCCGAAAGCGTCATCGAGGGACTTATGATCATTTGATTTTATTTTGCCAAAGATACTCGACGTGCAAGCATGGCCCATTTTGGAAGGCATCATGTGGGATTACCTTAGAGGGTGCAAGTGTGATTGTGTATTGATTACATGCGTTTGTCTTGTATTAGGTTATCTAGCGTTTGATTTTATGTACATACAAACCCTAGGTCTAACCATGGTATAATTGGAAAACTGTAAATTGCGGAATGTAAATCTACGCTATTACAAAATAGTGTCCGGGAGTGGGGGTATAAATGTACAAGGGGATGAGACTTATAGTATTTACAACCAAATCGAATGTCAAAATCAAAATATAAATATCGAATGTACAAATATAAGATAAAATGTGTATAGGGCAATATATTGTGTAAGTGCAAATGTGAGATGTATATGTATATGAATTGTGTAATTATGTACAAATGCGAAATGGAATTGAAGCGTATTAGGGTTTGACCTAGATACATGTTTTAATCTTGTATTTTTGGTTTACATGTTAATTATGTACAAAAGAAAAAAAAATGAAGTGTTTTGATTAAAATATTAAGTTTTTAATTAAAAAAGTATTTTAGTCAAATGTTTGTGAATTTCGATATTTAGAAAATAAAATGTATTTGAATTGGTATGTACAAATGTATATGTTAATAAAAAGAAAGTTTTCAATTTTAATTATATTATAAAAATGATATGTATTATTTTATATACAAATATATATTTAAGAAAAAGATATTTTAACTTATATGGTTAAATTAGTGTTTTTTTTTCAAAGAAAATAAAAATTGTTTATAAAAAAAAAGGTTATTGTTTTATAAAAGAAGAGAGGTATTATTTAGGAAAAAGAAAGAAAATGGTTATTGTTTAAAAACATGATGAAGCATTAATTTGGGCTTAGAATAATTGGGAACAGGTTAAGCCCACGTTTGGATTTTTTGAACGAAATTAGGGTTAGGCATTTGGCAGTTCAGAACAAGGGCTAGGGTTAACAGCGGCGCCGCGTTGGGTTCGTCTTCTTCGATTATCTCGCTTCCCTGAATGCTCATCTCCGGCCACCAGCATCATCGTTCAACCCTTTCTTCCCTCCAAGGCACGGTCTCAACGCTCTCTTGATGCAAGGTTCGATTACAATGTTTTATGTTGCTTATCTCTTGTCTCTTTACAGATTGCATGCTTTCGATTCGAATTTTTAACTCTTGAATCTGTGCTATTGTGAGGTGGTGGAGAAAGAGGGAGAAGAATGGCTACCTTCGTTTGGGAGATGGAGGAGAGGCGGAGAGCGTGATGCTTAGGAGGCCGGAACGGTGTGAGGAACTTTGAGCTTGCTTTGCTTTCGACGCTTTCTGGTATTTTCGCTCTTGTTGCTTATGATTAAGGTTTTGATGATGATATGTACTGAGAAATTTTGAATGTTTTATAACATTTGCTGCCTTGAGTGTTGTTGCCTGGAATTTTTGCTGAATGGTTGCCGGGAGATGCCCAGTGATGATCTCAGATCTGAGGGCCTATGTTGACTTTGACACTTTGTTTTCCTCTGAGTCCCTGATGCCTTGAATGATTGTTGAGGCTTGAGTTTGCAAGGGTTTCATCTGGTTTATGTGGTTATGACAGTAAGTTTTTCTGCATTTTTTTGGTTTAAAGCTTGGTGCTTGAGGCTTTAGACAGGATGATGGGCAGATTAAGGCATTAGCAGGTATGATTTTTACAGGGGTTTTGGGTAGTTCAGTTCATGTGTTCAGTTTATGTGTTTGAGAATGTGTGCTTGAAGGTTGAGGCCGAGTGAGGTCTGATGCAGGTTTTGGTTTTATGTGTTATGTTGGGGGGGGCCTGATGCAGGTTATGGTTAGGTTTGTGTTATGACAGTAATGGTTTTTATCTTTCTTGGATGATGTATTTGATAACTGGTTTTTTACAAGGTTCTCTTGGTTGGGCAGGGTCTTGGTATTTGATGACAGTAATGAGGCTTTTGTTGCTTCCTCAGTTTGTATCCTTCTCTCTATTCTCTGCTGAACTGAGTTTGTATATCCTTTTTTCTAACCTGCTATGCTGGACTGCTGCCTAGCTGAGTTGGCTTTTGATTTTGTATATCTCTTTTCTGTCTGCTGCTGATGCCTATGCCTAACCTGAACTGAGTTTGCTTTATCTCTCTTTACTCTCTCTTAAAGTACAGTTTGAATTTTATATGATTATACTTGTACTTTTCTGAAGGGGCTAACTATGGGAAATGATGAAAAGATTACTTGCATAACACATTTTGCATCTTTATCTCCAGCTTTTGACAGTTTGTGTCTGACTTTGCATTTGATATCTTGGCAAAAAATCTTTTTATGACAGCTTGTATGCTTTTATTGATTTTCTTTGAGTGGACTTTGGGCATTTTGACAGTAGTGCCTTTTGCTTTGGATAGAAAGTTTGGATTTGAACTTTTCAGTTTGGATTTGAACTATATGGTTTTGAATTGGAAATTGAGATTTTAAATTTCTATGCAGCTTGAAATTTGTGACTTATGCATTTTTGACATTTGCATTCATGAAATAAAATAATCTTCCCTCTCTGTGAACCGGGAGAAATCCCGTGATTTGCAGAGAGGGTCGACTGATCCCAGTCAGTGACCCCTAATGATGAGCACTTTTTATCTGTCCTTTCCAATTTAATGCTTTCTGACTTTTCTTGTTTCTTTTTGCAGATGAAAAATGGAATACCGGAGCGGAATGAAGAACGAAGAATATTAGAAAATAGGATAGTTTTAATTTTATGTAATATTTAAATTAATGTATATCATTGTTTATAATTTTAAATTATAAACAACAATTTGTACAAATAATTCAATTATTCAATAAAATCTAAATTATCCAATTAATTCCAATTTCTTTATTGTTTATTTATTTATTTAAAATTCTTAGAATTAAAACAATTGAAAAATAAATTCAATCATTCAATTTCAGAATAATAAATAACTAAAACAAAACAACATTGATCGATTAATCCTGTCTTATCCAACATCCAAAGCAAAGCAGCAATTAACCCAAATAGACTGATCAAACACATAAACACTGTGAATCCAATACTGCATCTTGTATCTGACTGTCCCCATCAAAACGTACTGAATTCAAAACCACTGTCTCTTTTGCTGATTAAACCAAGATAACGCGAATTTTAATCTGAATCTTGAAATAAACCGCAAAGTGCTGTGGAATTCAAATTCTTCTGAGAACATGCCCATAAAACCCTAATTCCCGATTAAATGCCAAATCACGCTCGCTTGATCAAAATTGAACCAAAAATCAATCAAACCCTAAGCCCACTGTATGCAACAATTCAGAGCTCTGAAAATCAGTAAAAACCCTAATTCTGCTTGACTGTCAAGAAAAGTCCGTTTGTCCGATTCTTGAGCCAGTTTGAGAAGTCAGGAAATGTTTGAAGCTGAGATTTCTTGTGGAAAAATGCGAGGGCAAATTTTGGGGTACAACAGAATGTTTTAATGAAAAGAAAAATATTCTAAGTTTGAAAGTTATTATTTTACATTTGATATAAAAAAGCTATCTTTGTATTATTAGTAAGAATATTTGAATTAAAAGAAAAAGTGTTTTCAATTTTAATTATATGATGTAAAAAAATGTATTTTTGTTATTTATGTACAAAAAATATTTAAATGTTAAGAAATTAAATTATACAAAAATGTATGTTTACTTATTATGTACAAAGAAAATTTAAATTAGATATTCTAAATAAAAATGTGTTTTATGTATTAATGTATTAGTGTGCCAATTAAATGTTAATCTTAAGAAACAAATTATATTCTATGTATATATAAGAAATAAAAGAAAAGGTAAGTTTAAATATAGAGAAAATTATTTTTATAAGTTCTTAAATGAACCAAATAAAAAGAATGTTGTTAGTTTTGTGATTTGTTAATTTAAAAAGAGAATGATGTTTTTAAAACTGAATTGAAAACAAAAAGAAGAAATGGGCTTTAGGCGATTGGAATGGGCAAGGCCCAGAGTTTGAAACAAGCAGTTTTTCAGGGTTTTGATTATTGTTTGCAATTGGGACGCGTTAGGGTTTGTAGCGCCGTTTTGGGGTTTCGTTCATTTTCGTTCGTTTGGCCATGGCAGTTGAACATCCTTCCCTTTGCTTAAGCCATCAGCGCCTCCACCTCTTCTCCTCTCTTCACGCCCACTTCAAATGGTGACAAACAGAGGTACGATTCTTTTCTTTTCAATGCGTTAGGGTTCGAATCCTTCTTATATTTTACTGCTTTTTCGATTAAGTGTTTGACTTTGATTTGCATGTTGTGTTCATTTTTGATTTCGTTGGAGGTACACGAGAAAGGATGAAAGAACATGCATTACCTTTACTGAAGAGGGGAAGGAATGGCGGAGGTGCTTAGGAGGCTCGATGGTGAAGGGTGCTGATGAAAGCTTTAACTGGTATCTTGGTATATTTCTATTGGTTTTATGATGATTATGAACTGAAAACCCCTTTTGAATCCACCTCTTTCTTCTTCTCCTTTGCCTTTAATGCTTGCTTTTGAATGTCTTTGAATGCCTTGTTGCTTACTTCTGTCGCCTCTGAGTTGCCTTTGAGTGTTTGCCTTTGATGAGGAGTTTTTGAGGCTTTGTGTTGCCTTTGTTGGATGCCTGGGTTGATTTGCCTGTTTGATTTGCTTTGTACGTTGGTTTGATGGCCCGATGATGAAGAGATTCTGAGGGTCTAGAGTTGGCTTGTTTTATGTTGGTTTTGACAGGTTTTAGCTTAAGTCAATGCAGGTTTATACTGGCTTAAGGTTTACAGGTTGTGAGGCTTTAAGGCATCTGATAGTTTTTGTGTTTATCAGTTCTGGCTTTGGGTTTTTAGGCCATTTGCAGGTTTTGATACTTCAGTCGTTTAAGGCTCTTTGAATGGCTTACAGGTTCTGTGCAGGTTAATTGGTTTTCTTCAGGTTATGTTGTGGCCTGGGGTTATGGAATAGGCTTTGTGATGGTTGAGGTCATCGTTCTGCAGGTTGATGGTTGAAACTGGTTTTTATGCTTTTGCTGGTATGGTCTTGGATGTCAGGTCAGGTTTTGAATGGTTTAGGCCAGGTTTTGAATGGTTTAGGCCAGGTTTTTGTTTGACAGGTTATATGCTGGTATGGCTTATGCAGTAGGCAATTTTTGTGCTTCAGGCAGGTTTAATGGCTTGACAGTGGGGTGAGGCTTGAGGCTTAATGCTTGTTGATTTTTGTGTTTTAGTTATTGACAGGTTGTGTTGGTTTTTGTTAAGCTTTTGGCTTAACAGTTAGTATGCAGGTTTTTGTATATTCTTTTCTTCTGGTTTGAGGTTGGGCTCTCCTGTAGGTCTGATGTAGGTCTTGATCCTTTATGGTTAAGGCTTATGCAGTTTTGTCTATTGGTTTGCCTCCTTGCCTTATCCACTGTGTTTTTGTTTTTGTATTTCTATCTTCCTGCCTAAAAGCCTAAAAACCTGCTTTCTTTTCTCTTCTTCTCTCTCTAGTACACTTCAAAGAATATTAAAATATGTTTTTGTGTGTACTTAGTTCTGAAAGTGGCCACTTTTCTTTTGGGAAATGATGAAAATGCTTGCTTGCATATCACTTTTCTCTGCATATTTTATCTCTTTTCTTTGACAGCTTGATATCTTTCCAAAATCTTCTTTATTGACAGCCTGGATACCTTTGTGCAGTAACTTGTACCTTTTGGCATTTTTGACAGAAAGTGGCAATTTGATTTTTAGTTTGATTTGAACTGTGCAGTTTTTTTGAGATTTTTGAATTGTGCAATGTGTTGACAAACTTTGCATTTTTTCAACTTTGCATTCATGATTTAGTAAATAAAATTCTTCCCTCTTTGTGAACCGGGAGAAATCCCGCGATTTGCAGAGAGGGTTAACTGATCCCAATCAGTGGCCCTTAATGATGAATTTCTTTTATCTGTCTTTTCAATTTAATTTAACTGTTATTTGACTTTTCTCTTTTCCTCTTGCAGATGAATAATTGAATGGAGGGGAGCATCACTAAATGAAGAATGAAGAATTGGGGACTTAGAAAATATTTAGAAAAATAGGATAGTTTTATTTTCAATTTAATCATTGTAACTATTATTATTATAAATACTTCGTAAATGAATACTTGTATCTAAATAATAATTGTAACAAATATTTAAATATGAAATAAAAATTCTATTGATCCATTTAATTCTTTTTTATCCCTTTTCAATTATTTACTTATTATTTATAGTTCCTTAAATTAAAATAAATGAAAATTAAATTTCAGATATTTAATCCTTAGAATAATAAATAATCAACTAAACATTGATTCTACGTTGATCAAAATAAATGAACTTGGCGCCTCCATCATCCAAAGCAACGCACAGTCAAACGCAATAACTGATCAGACGCATTCCTTTCTTACTGATTTCTTACCAAGCACTGTAAATTCAAACTGCATATATCTTTTGACTGGTTCAATCAAACGAACGTGAATTCAAACCAACTGCCTTCTTTTACCGATTAAATCAAACAATGCGAATTCAACCCGAATCTCGGAATAACTTGCAAAGTGCTATGGAATTTAAATCCTTCTGAGAACGTGCCCAAAAAACCCTAATTCCTGATTAAATGCCAAAGAAACGTTCGCCTGATCGAAGTTGAGCCAAAATCAACCAAAAACCCTAAACCAACTGTGTGAAACATCCAGAGCCTTGAAAATCAATAAAACCCTAATTTTTGTTTGACTGACGAGAAAAGTCCGTTTGTCCGATTCTTGAGCCAATCTAAAAAATCAGGAAACGCCTGAAGCTGTGATTTCTTGTGGAAAAATGCGAGGGCAAATTTTGGGGTACAACAGTAATATTTTTCCCATGGGGAATTTATGTACTGACAAATTTCTTCTTATTAATATGACATGTGTTCTTTTTGTCTGCAACAACTTTGAATTTCTGAATCCTTGGATGCATTACATGAATAAACATATCATTCATCATATGCATAAACAGGTCTTCACACCAGGTTTCCTTATCTTTCTGCTGTTTATTTCAGCGAGATGGATATAGAGCAGACGGTCAAAGATCTGCAAGCACATAATTCGCAATTCCAACAACTCCTCATGACCTTGGCAAAGGGTCAAGAGGACCTTAAAGCACTGTTAGAGAAAAAAGAAAAGGAAAAAGGAAAAAAGAAAAAGAAAAGAATCGGAGTAGCTACTCTGGGAAGAAGATTTGAGAACGAAGCTAGGAGAGTCCTGGAATTCCCCTCGACGTCTGATGAAGGGACCGACAAAGGAAAAGGAGTTGCAGTACCATCCGAGTCTGAGGCTGAAGATGAAGAAGTTGAAGAGGATGAAGATTACTCCGAGCAGCAGTACCCTCCTGCGGACGACAGGTATAAGAATTTGGAAGAACGGTTGGCAGCCATGGAGGTACAAAGGGTACCCGGACTGGATTTTAAAGAGCTGGGATTGGTTGCTGGGATCGTCATTCCCCCCAAATTCAAAGTGCCTACATTCGCTAAATATGACGGTTTGTCTTGTCCAAAGATGCATCCGCGTTCTTATGTCAGAAAGATCCAACCTCACTCTTCTGATAAGGATCTGTGGGTCCACTTTTTTCAAGATAGTTTGTCGGGCACACAATTGGACTGGTTCTACCAGCTTGAGAGGGCTGATGTACATAACTGCGAGGATTTGGCTGCTGCTTTCTATCGACAATACCAATACAACGCATATTTAGCACCTACTCGTACTCAACTACAAAGTATGAGCATGGTCTCTAATGAAGGATTTAAGGAGTATGCCCAGAAGTGGCGGGATTTGGCTGGAAGGGTGCAACCACCATTGTCTGAAAGGGAACTTGTTTATATGTTTTCGGGGACCCTGTCTGGTCCATTCTTCAATCACCTAATAGGGAGCTCATCTGCAGGGTTCAATGAATTAATTCTGACAGAGGAAAGGGTCGAAGCTGGTATTAAGAGTGGTAAAATTTAGAAGGATACATCTGCTTTAGCCGCTATAAAGAAGACCTTCCCAACCAAGAAGGAAAGTTTTGTTGTTTACACCCAGAGAAATCGGGAAAGAGAGGAACACCGGCCAATAGTGGGGGCCGTGTTAATTCAAAAGTCTGCATCAGATCAGCCTAGAAACAGTAAACCGAGGAATGATCAGCCCAGAACCTATCAGCAAAGGGTAGAAAGGCCACAACGGCAATATACCCCGATAAATATGACACCCGCTCAGATCCTTCCACATCTCCTGAAATTAAACCTTGCTAATTTGAGAGAGGCACCGAAGAATACAAATACCACTTCTCCACATTATCATCCCAATGCAAAATGTGCATACCATTCAGACAGCGTAGGGCATGACACCAACAACTGTCGGGCCCTTAAAAACAAGATCCAAGACTTGATAGATGCCAAGGAGGTAGAATTCGATGCGCCCGAAAAGCCGAATGTGATTTCTGCCCCAATGCCCAAGCACAATCACAATGTCCATGCTATTGAAGAGGACTTGTATGTTGTTGTTGTTGATGAATTAAGGACTCTGTTGCCAATAATTAAATTGAATCTGTTGAAAGTTGGGATATTCCCAGGCTTTGGAAAAGACTTTTACTTCTGTTCAACGTTGCAAACCGACTGCCCACTGTTGAAATCAGGCATCCAACGCCTGATGGATACCCAAGAGATCCTCTTTCAGAAAACTCATGTTGCTACTACCACTCATGTTACTCCTGTTACCTTTTTTACTCCAATCAATGACATTGCTATAATCACCATCTCCGACAATCTTTCCAAGACCTGCAAAAGGCCTGTTAAGATTACACCTGATCCAAAGCTTGTGCCGCTGAAGATTACCATGTCGGGGCCTATCCCGTATAAGTCCAACAAGACGATACCATGGAATTATAGAGGAGAGATCTTCTACCATGGTGTCAAGCAGATTGAAATAGTCCAAGAGAATTCCGAGGAAGAAACCCCTGATGTAGGGAATATTGCGGGAACAAGTAAGATAACTCGTAGTGGAAGAATCTTCTCTTTGGAGATTGCTCCTCCAAGGGCAGTCTTCGGACCCTCGAGTGCTCGTGTGCCAGTCAAGATATCTACGCAAGGTCCGGTGATTGAAGAATTTGATTCTCCCGAAGCTAGACCCTCTGCTATTACCACCAATAATGGTAAGGGGATCAAAGAAGCGCCTGTCATGATGAAGGCTCAAACATTGGTTATCCCCGAAACCACCAAAAAAGAGATGGAATAAATCTTAAATATAATCAAGAAGAGCGACTACGATGTCGTAGAGCAGCTAGGGCAGACCCCTTCAAAAATCTCCATGCTGGCTCTCTTACTCTGCTCCGAGGCTCATGCCAAAGCCTTGATCAAATTTCTAAAGACGGCACACGTGCCTCAAGAAACTTCTGCGGACCAGTTTCAAGAGTGCGTGGCTAGCCTTACAGCCGATAATGGTCTTGGCTTTTCTGATGTTGATTTGACGTCTAGGGGAAGAAAGCATAATGATGCACTGCATGTCTCGGTAGAATGCAGGGGGACCACACTTGCCCATGTTCTGGTTGATACCGGTTCATCTTTAAATGTTCTACCAAAAAAGGCGTTGGACAGATTAGACTGTGAAGGTTTGACCCTAAAGCCTAGTAACATCATTGTTAGAGCCTTCGATTGTTCTAAGAGGATGGTTCACGAAGAAGTGGACATTCCAATCAAAGTGGGTACAGAAATTTTCAACTCTACTTTTTATGTGATGGACATCCGTCCTTCATATTCATGCTTGTTGGGAAGGCCATGGATCCACAACGTTGGGGCAGTCACTTCATCTTTACACCAAATGCTAAAGTATCCGGTCCACGGTAAGATCATAACGGTTCATGGTGAGGAGGAGTATATGATAAGTCACCTTAACTCTTGCTGCTATGTGGAGTTAGATGGCGAATTCATGGAAACACCTTTCCAACACTTTGAAGAAGTTTCTCCTGAAGTCGCAGTAGCAAAGACAATGACTGATGTGCCTATCATTTCCAAGCCTGTGTCTCGGATGGCATCCATTAAACATGCGGAGGCTGTAATCAAAGAAGGAGGAAGTACAGTGTGGGGGCAACTGCCAGATTTTCCTCACAAGACGGACAAGTTCGGATTGGGTTTCACTGCTGCTAGCCAGAAAGCTGTGTGTCACTCCCGGGCTGGGGGACCACCCTTAAAAATCACTCACCATGGAGTTCTTGCCTTAGAAGATGATGATGAAGAAGGCAACTTTTAAGATTGGATCTTTCCAACCGTTGAAGGAGGACTGAGCAATTCGGAGGTGAAGGACTTCGTTCCCATTGCGTTCATTAATCAGTAATTTATCTTTTGAACATTTTTCAGTTGGTCTGTAATAATTAAACATTTCGTACACTCTTTTTGCCTTGTGCCTTACCCGGGGCATATAGGTCCATTTGTAAGGGCTTGATTTCTTCATTATCATATGCCATTTTTAATGAATCATGGATGTTTTCATCTATACACTTTTGTGTTCATTTTCTTTCTTTTTTACATTTTATTTTGTTTAAAGGTGGCTATCCCTTACACACACCCACACTCACAAAATGCAGGTACCCATCCACTCCGGATTCCATGGGTAACAATTCTGCTATGGCCTTCAGTGACTCTGAAGATCTGGTCAATCATGCCGAATACGAAGGTGATGAAGACTGTGAAGTGCCTGGAGAGTTGGCTAGACTTCTACAACAGGAAGAGAGGGCTATTCTTCCCCATGAAGAGCTGTTAGAAACTATCAACTAGGGCACTGCCGAAGACAGGAAAGAGGTTAAAATGGGTGCCAACCTAGAGCCAATTGTCAAGGAGCTCTTAGTTCAGTTGTTAAATGAATATGTTGAGATCTTTGCCTGGTCCTACGAAGACATGCCGGGACTTGACACATATATTGTGGTTCACCGTCTCCCTACAAGAGAAGACTGTCCACCGATAAAACAAAAAGTCCGTCGAATGAGGCTTGATATGTCCGAAAAGATCAAAGCTGAAGTGATGAAGCAATTCAATGCCGGGTTTCTTGCTGTTACTTCCTATCCACAATGGGTCGCTAACATTGTGCCCGTACCTAAGAAAGATGGCAAAGTAAGAATGTGCGTGGATTACCAAGATTTAAACAGGGCTAGCCCTAAAGATGACTTTCCGCTACCGCACATTGACATTTTGGTCGACAACACAACTCAACATAAGGTATTTTCTTTCATGGATGGATTTTCAGGGTACAACCAGATCAAAATGGCCCCCGAAGACATAGAGAAGACTACTTTTGTTACACTGTGGGGTACCTTCTGCTATAAAGTAATGCCATTCGGACTGAAGAATGCCGGGGCAACCTATCAGCGCGCCATGGTAGCTTTGTTTCATGACATGATACATCATGAGATTGAGGTCTACGTAGACGACATGATATCCCGTTCACAAACAGAAGAAGAACACCTCGACCGTCTGCAAAAGTTGTTTGTCAGATTGAAAGAGTATAAGCTCAGACTGAACCCTAGCAAGTGCACTTTCGGAGTTAGGTCTGGTAAACTCTTGGGATTCGTCGTCAGCAACAAAGGCATTGAGGTTGATCCTGCTAAAGTCGAAGCTATACGAGAAATGCCTGCCCCCCCCCCCCCCCGCACTGAAAAGGAGGTCAGAGGTTTCTTAGGACGCTTAAACTACATTGCAAGGTTCATTTCTCACCTAACATTTACCTATGAACCAATCTTCAAACTGTTGAAGAAAGATCAGGTGTTTGAATGGAATGAAGACTGTCAAGCTGCTTTTGATAAAATCAAGGAGTATTTACTAGAATCTCCTATCTTGATGCCACCCGTCGAAGGAAGGCCGTTAATCATGTATCTGACTGTTTTGGATAATTCAATGGGGGTGCTTACTAGGCCAACATGACGAGTCTGGTCGAAAAGAGCATGCCATTTATTACCTTAGCAAAAAGTTTACCGACTGTGAGACTCGCTATTCACTGCTCGAGAAAACTTGTTGCGCTTTGGTATGGGCTGCTCGCCGACTAAGGCAGTATATGTTGACACATACCACTCTGTTGATTTCTAAAATAGATCTGATCAAGTATATCTTCGAAGAGCCTGCTTTATCTGGAAGAATCGCTAGATGGAAAATGATCCTGACTGAGTATGATATCCAGTACACAACCCAAAAAGCTATAAAGGGGAGTGTACTAGCTGACCATCTAGCTCATCAAGCTGTCGAAGATTATCAATCCATGAAATTCGACTTTCCCTACGAGGACATTATGACATTGGACAACATTGAAGGTAACGAACCGTATGACGGACCTGAACAAGGATCCCGATAGACCCTGTACTTCGATGGTGCTTCAAATGCACTTGGCAACGGTACTGGCGCGATACTTATCTCTCCAGAAGGTTGCCATACACCTTTCACTGCAAGACTCTACTTCAGTTGCACCAACAACATGGCCGAGTATGAAGCTTGTATCTTTGGTCTTAAGGCTGCGATTGACTTGGGAATCAAATTTTTGGTTGTATTTGGAGACTCAGCTTTGGTTATCAGTCAAATCAAAGGAGAGTGGGACACTAAACATCCTAACCTCGTCCCATACAAAGAACATGTCCTGACATTGTTACCTCATTTCGAGAAGATTACCTTCGAGCACTTCCCGCGAGAAGAAAATCAGCTAGCGGATGCTCTAGCCACAATGTCTTCCATGTTTAAACTTAACTGGGATAATGAGGTTCCCCGAATCACCATCGAGCGAATGGATGAACCTGCACATTGTCATGAGATTAATACCGAAGAAGTAGTGGAACAACCCTGGTTTCATGAAATCAAAAGGTATCTTGAGACTCTAGAATACTCTGAAGGAGCTTCAGTCAATGACAGAAATTTCTTAAGAAGATTTGCTGCCAAATTCTTCCTAAGCAATGGTATCCTATACAAGCGCAACCATGATTGTGTTCTACTTCGTTATGAGGACAAGGTTGAAGAAGAACAGATCATGACCGAACTACACAGTGGCACATTCGGTACCCATTTGAGTGGACATACGATGGCTAAGAAAATTCTAAGGGCAGGCTACTACTGGTCTACCATGGAAGCTGACTGTTATCAATACGCCCGCACTTGCCACAAATGCCAAGTCTATGCTGACAAGGTACATATTCCCCCAGTTCCTCTCAATGTTCTAACAGCTCCTTGGCCATTCGCAATGTGTGGAATCAACATGATTGGAGAGATCAAGCCTACAGCATCCAATGGACATTGCTTCATCCTGGTGGCTATTGATTAATTTACCAAGTGGGTCGAAGCAACTTCCTTCGCCTCTGTTACAAAGAACGTGGTTGCCCGCTTCATCAAGCAGAACCTCATTTGTCGGTACGGTATTCCTGACCGAATCATTACGGACAATGGTACAAACCTGAACAACACTATGATCACCGCTCTGTGCGAGCAGTTCAAGATTCATCATCACAATTCATCTCCCTATCGGCCAAAGATGAACGGTGTTCTCGAAGTTGCGAACAAAAATATCAAGAAGATTATTCAAAAGATGACAGTCACCTACAAGGACTGGCATGAGATGTTACCGTTTGCTCTACACGGGTATCGTACCACGGCGCAAACATCAACTGGTGCAACACCCTTTTCTTTGGTATACGGCATGAAAGTTGTTTTACCTATAGAAGTTCAGATTCCTTCCCTGAGAATCATGAAGGATGCTGGTTTGAGTGAAGACGATTAGATTCAAACCCGACTTGATCAACTTAACTTGATTGACGAGAAGCGACTTACTGCTGTTTGTCATGGCCAGACGTATCAAAAACGAATGATCAAGGCTTTCAACAAGAAAGTCAAGAGACAAGTATATCAAGTCGGAGATCTGGTAATCAAACAAATCATCTTGCCACAAAGTGATCCCAGGGGAAAGTGGACTCCTACTTACGAAGGACCATTTGTGATCAAAAACATCTTTTCCGGCGGGGCAATGATGCTGACCACCATGGACGGCGATGATCTGCCACACCCTGCGAACGCAGACATAGTCAAAAGATACTACGCATAAACGACTTGACAAGTTGAAAACCCGAAAGGGCGACTTGGGCAAAAATGGGCATCCCGGTGAATTGAAAACCCGAAAGGGCGGTTCAGGCAAAAATTAGGGATAAACAAAAAAATTTGTACACCCGGCAAGTTGAAAACCCGAAAGGGCGACTTGGGCAAAAAGGGGTTTCCCGGTGGATCGAAAACCTGAAAGGGCGATCCAGGCAAAAGTTAGGGAATTAAAGCGTATGACTATGTCTCGTCAGAATACTTTAAGGACAATCTATTCATGGACAAGCTCCAAGCTTCTGATCTATCCAATCAACTGCGGACGAAGCAACGAATGGGCAAGATACTCAGAGTTGTGAAGGCTATAGCAGAATGGGAACCCCATGGAATTATTACACATAGCCATCTTTCTTTGTATAAAATTTTTTCTCAACTTTATGACAACATTCTCTTACTGGGATGTCTGTCTCCTTTGTACAAATACTTACACAAAGTTAATACAAAGTTAATACAAAGTTACTTCAAAGTACAAAAAAAACTGTTTACCTTTTCTTTCTTTTTCACATTTGTGTTTTATTTGAAAATGTCCAATGATTTATTAAATGAGCATATGCATTTGAATATAATCACTGCTTACCAATAAAAACGAAATGAGAAAGAATAATTACTGATAGGATGGAAGTGTAGGAAAGTGTCTGTAGGCTATTCCAGGAGAAATTCCCAGCAATATATCATCCATATCCTAGGCGGAACTAAAGCTTTGAAATGCATATCCCCAACGGAGTTAAGTTTCAAGGATCCCCATCAAGGTTGAGTATTCAAATTCTCAACCAACAGCGTAGCAAAACTTCGAACTACAAATCCTCAGTAAGAATGAAACTTTCTTCCCCAAGCAGAGTTAAACCTTCAACCTGTGAACACCAGCGGAAACCATTCAGTTTTTCCCTTATATCCTCAACAAAACGGAGTTTCTCATTCTTGCTTCCCCGGTAGAGTGGCATACAACCTAAGCTCCTGAATTTCTTCCAAGCAGGAATAAGCTTTTTTTTCAGGGTCCTGAGCTTACTCTCCAGCAGTATGGCTATTCCCCACAGAATTTTTAATCCCCTGCAGATCGAAGATTCTTGTTCTTGACTCCTCAGCACCAGTTCCCCTAGCAGAATGAAGATTCTCATTCTCATTTCCCCACTGAGTTTCCAGATATTCCCCAGCGGAGTTCTCCTCAAAAAACAAAACCTAAGTCCCCAGTAGATTGGCATACAACCCAAACTCCTGATTTCTCCAGCAGTATGGCTATTCCCCACAAAATTTCTAATCCCCTGTAGATCAAAGATTTTCATTCTTGATTCCTCAGCATCAGTCCCCCTAGCAGAATGAAGATTCTCATTCTCATTTCCCCATAGGGTTTTCCCCAACAGAGTTCTCCTCAAACAACGAAACAGAAATCCCCAGTAGATTGGCATACAACCCAAACTCCTGATTTTCCCAGCAGTATAACTTCTCCCCACAGAGGTTGTCAAAGAGCTTGAAGACATACATACTCTTCAAACAGTGGTCCAGGATTTATTTTCCCTCACAGCGGTCAAAGATTTTATTATCTCCAGCTATCCAGGATTTATCTTCCTCAGCAAGACAACCCATCAGCTTACATGCGCATACATTGCATTCGTATATCATAAACATTGATATAACACATATATTGCATCATACATTTCATGCAACATAACTTTGTGTTTCAGATAATATTTTACCCTTTTCAGGATAATATTAGCAAGCTTCGAACTTCATAATCATGAAAACAGTTTACGGATGCTTCCCAACATGGATGTTAATCTATCGCTTGTTCAGATTCAACTTTTGAAAACAGTTTATGGATACTCCAAACATGGATGTTAATCTATTGCTTGTTCAACCCAAGGATCATGAAAACAGTTTACGGATGCTTCCAAACACGAATGTTAATCCATCGCTTGTTCAGATTCAGCTCACTGAAAACAGTTTACGGATGCACCAAACATGGATGCTAATCTATTGCTTATTCAACCTCAACTTCTGAAAACAGTTTACGGATACTTCCCAACATGGATGTCAATCTATCGCTCGTTCAGATTCAACTTTTGAAAACAGTTTACGGATACTTCCTAACATGGATGTTAATCTATTGCTTGTTCAACTCCAGCTCACTGAAAACAGTTTACGGAAGCTCCAAACACGGATGCTATCTATTGCTTATTCAGGCCCCTAGCTCAGAGACGTTCCAGACCTGGATACCTTTCTGATACTCATTCTTTCGCCTACAACATACAGTTCAATAAATATTCTTGGATGGCATCTTTAAGCCCATCTCCGACAAGATTCTGTCACATCTCCAAATGGCATCTTTAAGCCCATTCCCTCAACTATGCTTTGACGAGTGCAAATTTATGGGCACTCTAGTGTCCAATCATCTTTTACCTTCGAGTCACGAACGGTAAAATTGCCAATCTAACTCTTCAGGTTCAAGAAGATTGAACAAGGGCAGCTGTTGTACCCCAAAATTTTCCCTCCCTTTTTCACAAGAAATCACAACCCTAGGGTTTTCTCTGATTTTTAAGATTGGCTCAGGAACTGATCAAACAGACTTTTCTTTGGCAGTAAATCAAGAATCAGGTTTTCTCTCGCATTTCTCAGAAGAAATTGAATCCACAGAAATTCAGCTTACTGTTACATTGTTTTCACACTTTTTCAAAGACTGATTATTTGGGATAAGAGCTGAGACTTTTATTTGGAATATTAAGGCATCTGCTTGTTAATGGAGTGAAAGGTTTGCCGGTTAATGGAATGCTTGCTTGTTTACTATACAATGCATATTGTGATTCGAATACTGATGCAAGGTTACGAGACTGCAAAATTTTTAATTATTTGGAATTTAAGTTATCTGGATTAGAATTGTTGAAACGCAGTTTCAATTATTTTGATTTTGAGAATCTTAAATAATTAAGTGAACATGCAAGGAAGAAGGGCAAGATATTTGACAGTAGAAATGTTTCTTTTGGATAAAGACTCTTTTTATTCATTTTCAAATATTGTTACAAAAAAATAATTTATTATTTTTGAATATGGTAAGTTTTTACAACTTATAGTATTTTAAAAAAGAAATAAATGTTTACAATAAATGAAAAAAAAGTCTATCTAATCTAAGCCTAAGTCTCCTAAGCTCTGGTGCTCCCATGCTCAAGGTCTCCGGCTTCTACTGCTTCCTCTATCATCCAATTGGTGCTCACCTGCAAAAGACAAAGGAAAAGAAAATTAGTACAAATAATTGAAAAGAATTTTCAAATGAAAAAAGAAAGAAAAAAGTCATCATTAAAATTGGCCGTCTGGAATCAGAATGCTTATTTTTCATCACGCTTTATTTTTTCTCTCTGCAAATCACAAGAAGATTGCTCTTCTTGGTTCACAAAGAGAAAATTAAAAAATACAAATTGAAAAAATGCAAGAATACTGAGTTAGAAAGCTAGAATACAAGGCAAACCAAGGCGCCAAAATTCAAACATGATAGGCGCCCATTGTACTGCATTGCAAACCAAACTGTCAAACTAAGCAAACTAAACATGGCAGCAAACCAAACTGAGTTACAAAATTCCAAAGGGCAAACAGGCGCCAAACTGTCAAAGCATAAACAAATATTCAATACAGCACAAGCAAAGAACCTATTGTAACAAACAGCAAGCAATTGCCCAAACTGAGTTATAAAACAAATGGGATGCAAACTGTGCAAATATGACAAGCAGCATGAAAGCAGAAAAAATACAGCAGGCAAAAGTAAAACAGCAGGAGGTAACCCAATTGATAAGTCAAAGCTTGTCAAAAGCTGTCATCATTTTCCAGAGGCAATTTTTCAGAATATAATAATAAACAAAGCAAAAATGCTTGTTTTCATGGAGAGAGAAAGAGAAAAAGATATCACCTTGGGTGAGGTTTGACAATTTGGCTAAAAGAGCAGGCTGTCACAAGTCAAATAGCAAGAGGATATAAAATGAAACAAACTGCATAACAGCAAAGGAGAAGAAAAAAAACACTTTGTGAAAAAACCACAAAACTCTTCAAATTGCAAACTCTCAAATGTAAAACAGACTCTCAAAACACGATAAACCTGCATAACAAAATAGAGTCCAGCAAAAAACACCACAAACCACAAACTAAACAGACCACAAGCTTGCTCAAAACACCATAAACCTGCATAGCCAAGCCTTGCCAAACCTGCAGTTCCAAACTGCAAATCAAACATAACAAAACCTGCCCAAGTTAACAACAAGCAAACAAACTGCTAACAGCCCAGCCAAAACACCACAAACTACAAACTCAACAAGCCAAGCTTGCTCAAACCACAAAGCTAACTAAAACTGCTGCAACTTGCCAAAGCCTAGTCAAAACAACCAAACCTGTTATCAAAACAAACCAAACAGCCAAACAGTTTCAAACAATCACAAAAAACCCTTTGAAACCTCAACCACCAAATTTACAGTTTCAACCAAATCCACAAACCAACCCAAAAGTTTCAGAAACATGTCATCATAAACAAATCCAAACCAATCAACTAAGCTTCAACAAAAAGCAACCACAAAAACCAGTTTCAGAAGTTTTTTTCATCATCAATCTTTCAAAAGCCAAGAAGAGAGAAAAAGGATTTTCAGAAGCAAAAAATCAGTTTCAGAACATTCAAAATACAAACAAGTTTCAGAATTTCTTCATCATCAAACATCAGTATCCAAGAAGAGAGGAAAAGAAGTTTCAGAGGCAACACAATTTTCAGAATTTCTTCATCATCAAACATCAATATCCAAGAAGAGAAAGGAAGAGAGGTTCAGAAGCAAAAGAGACAACTAGTTTCAGAGACATTCTCATCATCAACCTTCAACATTCAGAAAAAGGAAGAGAGGTTCAGAAGCAAAACACAGTTTCAGAAAATCATCATTAACAAGCCATGAAGAGAAGAGAGAGTTTCAGAAGCAAAACAAGCAAAGTTTCAGAATCATATTCATCATCAACGAAAAGCATCAACAAAATTAGTTTCAGAAATATATCATCATAAACAACCCAAATTAATAAGCCAAGTTTCATCAAACATTCAGATTCAAAGATAGAGGAAAAGATCAAAAGAGCCTCAGAACATACTCATCATCAACATTCAGAAAGGGACAAAGACAAAGATACCAAAAGCGCGCCCATCATTTATTTTCCCTTCCGACTCCGGCCACCAGGAACGCCGCCACCAACTCCATCTCACCTTTCCTCTCCATCTTTCTCAAGGTACATTTTTTCAAACCCTTACTGCATCTCAAAACATGTAAAGACCATAGGTTAATCAAACTAGGACATGAACAAAGCTTAAACAAACAAATTGTAAAAATCAAGCAAATCAAACCATGAAACTGTAAAAACCCTAAAAGACAAGAAATGAATCATACCATTCGAGCAAGGCCTTGGATTATCGTGAAGAGGTGAGAGAGTGAGGTGGCGATTCGACGACCTAGGGCTCATGGAGGGAGATCATAGTATCATGATTGAGAAAGATGAAAACAAAGAAGAGAACGAGAGAGCGGCGCCGCTGTAGCCAAACGCACTAACCCTAATTGCTTCTGAACCCTAAAAATTGTACAAGCTTGCAAATGGGCTTGTCCCACATAATTGCCTTAAGCCCATAACGTTTTACCGGCGAACCCCCCCCCCCCGCTCATTTTCTCTATTCTGACCCCCTTTCTGCCTTCTTTCTTTTCTTTATCTTGGGCCCAACTCGTCAAGCCTTAAGCCCAATCTCCTTATTTTCTTTTCTTTAAATTAACAAACACTTTTTTTTACTATTTAATTTAAACTAATTTGTTTTCTTTCTTTTAGTTAATAAAAACACTAAATAAACTTTATTTTATTTTCTTTTAAGTTAGTTTTATTTTATTATTAATTAATCTTGTTTAATATAATGAAAATACCAAAAAAATAACATTTAGTTTGATTTAAATAATTTTGGTTTTCTTTAACCCTTTTTATTGATTAATAAAATACGTAAATAATAGAGATTTAGTTTAAAGTAAATTTTCTTTCTTTAAAAATTTTTCTTTTCATAATTAATAAAATGCAAAAAAACAAAAGAATAAAATATTTAATCTTTCTTAGAATAGATTTTTATTTATACATGCATCTCATAATTTATTGATTTTCCTTATTTTATAATTTGTTATAATTTTATGTTAAATTGCGATAATTCAATTTGGTTGTAACACTTGATATTTGGACTTTATTATCCTCGTAAGATTCTTCCCCATTTGTAAATAATTGTACCCCCATCCCCGGATACTTTTGTAATAGCTTAGAATTTTAATTCTCGCACTTTACGCTTTCAAATATGCCATGACTAGAGATTAGGGTTTGTATGCGAAAATTTAAAATCAATCACTAGATGACCTAATACAAGATCCAAATGCATGAAAATGACAAACACAATGCACACATGCACCTCTAGGGTAACCTCGCTTGTTGCCTCAGAAATAAAATCATGTCCCTCGAATATGAGACACTCTAGCAAATGCCTCTTTGATAAATAAAGATCGTAGTCCCTCGATGACCCTCGATGTTGCCTTTGATAAAATGATCTCGTCCCTTACAAAATTGCTAGAGCGTCTCACAAGTTGCCTTCAATGATTATATGTGATGACCCGCGCCTGTCCTGTTTAACATCCTAACACAAGGTTGTTCACCAAATGCAATGGTGAAATGACATTGTCAAAAGGGTTAAAAACATAAGAAAGATCTTTGAGTAAAATAGGGTAGACAACTCTTAGTTACTTGATCAAAAGCTTGCAAAACATCCTTGCTACTTTCAAACACACATCACAACACAATTTCAAAACAAACTTTCATAACATTGAAATATATTTTCAAAAAGACAAACACCTTTGTATATATTCAAACAAGAATCATTACAAAGGTTGCCTAGACAAGGCCTCTTTTTCAAAGCATTTTCAAAAACCACACACAAAACACCATTTCAAACAATTGAAAAGCAAAGGCAAATGATCTAAACAAGTAACTAAGAGCCCATGGAAAACCATGGATGAAAAGGGTGCTTGCACCTTCCTTTTTCATAATCTACCCCCCGAACCCAATAAAACATCTCAAAGGTCTTTCCTGTGCTTTTTGACCTTTCCTTTGGATAAAATAAAAAGTTGGTGGCGACTCTTGCTAAACCGAACAATTGCGAACACAAACGCAAAACCTCAAGTCAGTTCTCCCACCGTATCACAAATGGCAATTCATCATTTATGCATCAAAACACAAAATTGAATAAACTAAAACATTCCAAATGATGATACAAATATCATGTTATGCTTAAAAGTTGTTAACCATGCGTAAATTGTAAAATCAAATTCAAGATTATGTGAGCAAACTGTGGGTCTGTAGTTCGCGATTTTGGCCGTGTGGAAGCTTGCAAATGATCGTGTTAGCTTCTGGGAAGGTCCAGGAAACGATTGAGAGTGTTGAAATGCTTTGAATTGCCTTCTAGGTCCCAAAACGATCCAACACTTTTGTACACTTTTTTTAGTTTTGGTACAGCCTTTCTCTACTGTAAATCCTTGTTCTCTTAGCTTAGTTATGTTCTGTATTTGTAATAGAACGAATTAGGTTAACAAAAATGCATTGTATCTTGGTGAATTAAGGAGATTGGATTTGATTTTGTTTTTGTATTATATCTTTCCAAAACAACCAAAATCATGCTATTTTTGCTTCAATCAACCCTTGCACGATTTGGATATGATATGCTAGCTTGATTGGGTTTGATTCCTACAAAAAATCAGATCAAAAATCAATCTTTTACATTTTTCGTAATTTATTTGATTTAATTTGAATTTTAAATAATAAAAAATCAAAATAAAATAAATAATGAAGCAAATAAAGTGTAGGTGCTGATTGGGGTCGTGGACCATGTCACAAGCAAGATGCAATCATGAAAAACTAGGCCCATTTGACAAAAATTTCATTTTTGAGCACATTTGACTTTTGGCAATTTTGCAAAAATGGTCAACTTTGACAAGGCATATCTCCTCTAATTTTAACCCTAAAGAGGTTTTATTGGACTTTTTAGAAAGCTTAGGATGTCCCCTAAACAACCCTTTTGGTCTCATCTAAATTGGGTCTTCCATGTTCATGTAAGAAGCTTTGACCCAAAAGGTGTTTTGTTGACTTTTCAAAAGGACCTATAATGTAGAAATTCATATCTTTTGATGAGTGCATATTTTGAACTTGTTGGATGAAGATTAATAGTAGGGAATTGCATCCTCTTCAAAATGATCCTTGGATGTAAAATTTCTGATAAAGTATGAAGAAGTTATGCTTGGTCAAAGTTTGGTTGACTTTTCCTAAGAAACCCTAATTTAGCAACTTTTGGGTTTTGATGAATTTGGGGAATTACTTGGAGAATCATGATCATCCCTTGATCAAATGATGAATATTACTTCAAAATATTGATGTTGATCAAAAATCTTAAAGTTTGACTGTATGTGGGCCACAATTGACTTTTGACGTAGTATAGTTGATTTTCAGGCATCTGGGCAGTTGACTGAGCAAACTTCTTGTGTAAGGCCTGAAACTTGACATGGTTGATCTTGAGAACATATTAGGACCATGGAAATCATTTGGGACCTTTGGAGCTCCCACACTCTGATGAAAATGGAAACCCTAATTTGAGGTACATTGCCTTAGGAGAGAGTTTGTCTGGTCAACTCTTGGGCATCCTTGAGCAAGTTGAGGACCTCAATGGGCATGTATTGAGTAAAATGAGAGGGCAAATTTTTGGGTACAATAGCTGCCCCTGTTCAATCTTCTTAAACATGAGGATGTAGATTGGCTTATCTGCCTTTCGTAATCTGAAGGTGGAAGATGATTGAACACTAAGTGCCCAGAAATTTGCACTCGTCTGAGATGGTGCTGGACTGTGTAGGTAGTATCAGGAATGGGCTTACAGATGCCATTTGAAAAAGATGACGGAAGATCATCGAAGATGGGCTTAAATATGCCATCCGGAAGATATGACAGAGAATCGTCGGAGATGGGCTTAAAGATGTCATCTAGAGGATGTCAATTTCCTGAGATATTCCTTTGATGAGAATTCATGTTCCTGTCGTTGAGGAGGAGTCTGCTGAGGAATATTGGTCTCTGTCTTAGGAGAAATAGAATTTTAGGAGCTTTAGTTGTCTGTTACTCTACTGGGGAATCATCTCTTAGCCGAGGAGGTGAAAGTGAACTGCTATCTAGTCGTACTCCAGGCTTTACAGTGATTTGTTGAGGATAGTAAGATTAACTGATATATGGTCGTGCTCTTTGTTTCACAGTGACTTATTGGGGAGATGAGATTAAACTTGCTATTTGATCGTGCTCCAGGCTTTGATATTTCTCAATTCTTATTTGGTCGTGTTCCAGGCTTCAGAAAGAATTAAGTGGTTATCCGGTTGCATCCGGTTTTCAACTTGATTTAAGGCATACTAATATCCGGTCGATTTCTGGTCTTCATAGTAATTGGCCGAGTAAACTGCTATTTGGTCGAATTCCAAGCTTCGTAGTACCGCATACTGTTATCTGGTCGTTTTCCAGGTTTGACATTGTCTCTTACCGCTATCTGGTCATACTCCAGGTTTCACATCGTCTTATACTGTTATCTGGTCGTGCGCCAGGCTTCACGGTGTTCTATACCACTATTTGGTCGATTCCAGGCTTCATAGTATTTGGAGAAATCAAGATATTATCTGGTCGATTCCAGGCTTCATAGTATCTTGTACTGTTATCTGGTAGATTTTCAGGCTTCACAGTAACTTGCTGGGGATTAAGTTGTTTTCCAGTCGATTTCTGGGCTTCATAGCTTGCATTTAAGATATACCACTATCTGGTCGATTCCAGGCTTCGTAGTATTTTGGAGAAATCAAGATATTGTCCAGTCGATTTCCGAGCTTCATAGCTTGAACTGGAATAGAAATCTTAGTATCGATTTGACTGAACCAGGGAAAACTTGTGAGAACTTCAACTGGGAGAGAAATCTTAGTATCAATTTGACTGATCCTGGGAGAGGTCTCAGATTAACTTTAACTGGCATAGAAATCAGAGGAATCTTAGCGGCGATTCGGCTGACCCAGACGAAAGTCTTAAAACATCTTCAACTAGAATAGAAACCTTAGTGTCGGTTCGACTGAACCAGAGAAAATGTTGGAATGTCTGGAAATGGAATAGAAACCTTGGTGTCAGTTTGACTGAACTGGAGAGAACTCGTGAGATCTTGATTGCATCTTTCCCTTAACGGTAAAGAGTTAGTAGTATGCAGAGTCATGATGTATGAAATGCATTGAGTAATGATGTTCTCAAAATAAATGAGATTGTGCTGTATAATATGTATGCACGTGCCATGATGTATGGATATGTAATTCCATTGTGATATTCTCTAGATGGGGAAAATAGATCCTGACTGCTGTTGGAGAATATAAGGAGTTGAGTTCTTTGCTTCCGCTGGGGATAGTGAACTAAGATGATTAGCTGGAGATTTACATCCATTCTGCTTAAGAACATTTTACCAGAGGAGACTCTGTCTGAGAATAACCCTGCGGGGGACTGACTATATGGGGAAGAGAGATACTCTGTTGGAAGATCTGCTGATCTGGAGCAATAACCTCAGTTGGGGATGAACTTCCATTGCTGGAGAGAATAGCTCTATCAGAGATCGAGCTTCCACCGTCAGAGAAATAAACTTTGCTCGGGAGAAAAACTTTATAAATTGTTTATGGTTATAAAGCTCGGCTGGGGAATGCAGATATCAGCTTTCTAAGTGAACCTACCGGGGAAGGAATTCCTGCTTGGGGATACAGAAGTCGGACCTTGGTTATCTCGGCTCTGTGGGGAGTATAGGTATCACTGGCTTATACGAGATAACGACTTTGCTTCCAACTGTCTCTGCCCTTTGTACCGTGATGGATGGGGTAACTGTCGATTTTAAGGTTTTGTACCAGTTTCTTTGAGTTCTTAGTAACTGTCTTTCTGTTTTATATGCAGATATTTGTGAACAGTAATCATATTCAAATGCATATGCCAAGAATAAAACATTGGACGTTTTTTCAAAACAAAACAGAAAACGGAAAAAAACAAACACAGAGTTTTGTACTCAAAAGACGCTTTGTGTTGATTTGAAATTTGCCTATAACAGACGTTTTTTACAAGGAGGTTGACGCTCTAGTAAGAGAACGCCGCTGTAAAAAATGGAAATTATTACAGAAATTGTATATAAAAAGAAAACAGCTATGTGTAGTGATCCCATTGGGTTTCAATTCTGCTATTTCCCCTGTGCCTTCGAGCATCTCATCACTTTGTTGCTTGTCCGAAGCTGACTGGATTGATCGGTACTGTTTGAGCTTGATATTTGATTACTGAAGTCTGGTCGCAAGGTGATCCAATGGGACATAGTGATACGCTTTAATCCCTAACTTTTTCCTGGACCTCCCCTTCGGGTTTTCGGTCCACCGGGATACCCTTTTTTGCCCAAGCCGCCCTTTCGGATTTTCGACTTGCCGGGTGTACAAATTCTTTTATTTTTATCCCTAATTTTTTCCCAAACCCTTTTGGTTCGCCGGGATGCCCTTATTTTTGCCCAAGCCTCCCTTTCGGGTTTTCGACTTGCCGGGTGTACAAATTTTTTTATTTTTATCCCTAATTTTTGCCCGAACCCTTTTAGTTTGTCGGGATGCCCTTACTTTTGCCTACGTATGTCAACCTAGCGGGTCTTTATCATGCGTAGTATCTTTTCACTATGTCCGCATTGACAGGGTGTGGCAGGTCGTCACCATCCATGGTGGTCAGAATCATGGCTCCACAGGAAAATATGTTCTTGACTACAAATGGTCCCTCATAGGAGGGAGTCCATTTGCCCCTGCTATCACCTTACGGCAATATAATGCGCTTGATTACCAGATCCCCAACTTGATACACTTGTTGTCTAACTTTCTTGTTGAAGGCCTTGATCATCCATTTTTGATACATTTGACCATGGAAGACAGCAGTAAGTCTTTTCTCGTCGATTAAGTTCAATTGATCAAGTCGAGTCTGGATACAATCGTCTTCGCTCAAACCCGCATGCTTCATAATCCGTAGGGAAGGTATCTGGACCTCTATGGGTAGGACAACCTCCATGCCATATACCAGAGAATAGGGTGTTGCCCCTGTCGACGTACGTGCTGAAGTACGGTACCCGTGAAGAGCAAATGGTAACATCTCGTGCCAGTCTTTGTACATCACTGTCATCTTCTGTATGATCTTTTTTATATTCTTATTAGCAGCTTCGACAACCCCATTCATCTTCGGCCGGTAAGGAGAAGAGTTATGATGCTAAATCTTGAACTGTTTACAGAGATCAGTGAGCATATTTGACTTTTGCCAATTTTGCAAAAATAGTCAACTTTGACAAGGCATATCTCCTCCAATTTTACTCCTAGAGAGGTTTTCTTGGACTTTTTAGAAAGCTTAGGATGTCCCCTAAACAACCCTTTTGGTCTTATCTCAATTAGGTCTTCCATGTTCATGTAAGAAGCTTTGACCCAAAAGATATTTTTGTTGACTTTTCAAAAGGACCTATAATGTAGAAATTCCTATCTTTTGATGAGTTAATATTTTGAACTTGGGGGCTGAAGATGAATTGTAGGGAATTGTATCCTATTCAAAATGAGCCTTGGATGGAAAATTTATGATAAAGTATGAAGAAGTTATGCTTGGTCAAAGTTTGGTTGACTTTTCCTAAGAAACCCTAATTTAGCAACTTTTGGGTTTTGATGAATTTGGGGCATTACTTGGGGAATAATGATAAACCCTTGATCAAATGATGAATATCACTTAAAAATGTTGATGTTGACCAATAATCTTGAAGTTTGACTATATGTGGGCCATAGTTTACTTTTGACCTAGTATAGTTGATTTTTAGGCATCTGGGTAGTTAACTGAGCAAACTTCTTGTGTAAGGCCTGAAACTTGACATGGATGATCTTGAGAACGTATTAGGACCATGGAAAGCATTTGGGACCTTTGGAGCTCCCACACCCTGATGAAAATGGAAACCCTAATTTGAGGTACATTGCCTTAGGAGAGAGTTTGTCTGGTCAACTCTTGGGCATCCTTGAGCAAGTTGAGGACCTCAATGGGCATGTGTTGAGTAAAATGAGAGGGAAAATTTTAGGGTACAACACAACGGAGTAATTATCTCAACATAAAGATATAAATGATTGAAATCCCATACTAACAATCATATCATAAGTACTAGGCACTGAGGCCAAACATTACATAATCTCATACATATCCAAATAAAAGAGAGTAATAACAAATATCTCTCAAAACATATCAAAACATGAGTTCGAATATCCTCTGTTTTACATAGACCAAAGCAATGACTCACTACCTAGGAATAAGCAGGTAAGTAAGGATCTAGCTCCTCCTCTAATCTTGGAAAGAAGTGTTAGAACATAGTTTGGTTCTACATCCTTGTAAGAGTTTTAATGATAACAAACACATGATATATATATATATATATATATATATATATATATATATATATATATATATATATATATATATATATATATATATATATATATATATATATATATATATATATATATATATATATATATATATAGAGAGAGAGAGAGAGAGAGAGAGAGAACAAATATGCTCTCTAATATTGTATTTTAATTTGTAGGGAAATTTTGATGAAAGAAGCATAGAACATGAGAGAGTTACATTTTTTGAAGCTCTGCTGTGACACATCATACTTAGAAGCAAATTCGTGTGACACGCTTAAATAAAAAAGTTCTAATGTTATGACTTTTGATTGCACCAACGTTACGAGCCAAAACTATGATATTATGATAAGTAAAGTTCTGGAAGAACAAAAGAAGTCTCAACGGTAATATTCATCTTCTGATATGTTCCCAAGAAAGCAATGTTCTGAAGCGTTACAACTTATTCATTACAAATCAAATGTAACGGCTGAACCAAGACAAGATCTATATTTTTGGAAAGTACATTAACTACACTTTATCAACCTTCCAAAAGCATCTTCTCATGTCTCTCATGCATCGCCTATATCAATAAGACTTGAAGAAGAAATCACACACAACTTTATTGTGCATTGAAAAAGGAAATTATTATTACCCTATTCTATCTTGTGCTTTTCAATTGTGTATACATCATTGTTGTGATATGGTTTTATTCAGAAAAAAATTTTGTACACACTCCAAATTGTTTTATCTTATAATACCTTGAGAAAACCGAGTTGTGGTTTAAACTCAAGAAGACTGTGACAATAGTCATTGCATCTATGTAATCATATTTTGATTAGTGGATTAAGACCTCATTTGAGAGAGGAGAAATAATTTTGGCGGGTGGACTGGAGTAGTTTGAGTTCAAACGAACTAGGATAACCAATGTGTCTATTGTCTTATTTTTTAAAACCCCAATTCAACCCCCCCTTCTTGTATTTTTCCATTATTCAAGAAGCACCGCTATCTCTTATACCAGAGCGATATCGTATAAAATATCATTCCAACAGAAGGGTGAAAATTCATATCATTATGAAAATATATAATCATACAAAAATGTAAAACATATGTACAACGATAGAATTCACCACATTTCACATAGTCATGCATTTGGCATAAACATAAATCATCATACATGTTCTCATATACAACATAACTCATTCATTCATATTTCAAATGTAATCAATCACCATTATGACAAGTATATCAATTAATTCAATCATCACACATTTTGCACCAACCACATCATTCACATTGATATCATATAATGCACAATAAATCCATAATTCACATCGACACATGTGAGTCTGATGCAACTCAAATGCATTATGCATGTGGTACCAATGGTATTCTTACCGGTACTTCCAGGTCCATATCTCTAAGATAGATAACCCCCAATAAAAGCCTTATTCAACCTTAAGCTTTCAAACCCCATTCAGCGTTAGGTTTAGGACAAGTCAATAGTTCCCACGGAATTACCAAACCTTGCCTCTTGACACAAATGATGCATGTACATGTGCAATCTCAATAACTCATCACGACAACTCATCACATAATCTACACATTTTGAATTATCTTTATAACATTGCACAACATACATATTTAATGCAAATACACAGTTACATAGTATAAGTCATCTTAATACATCATTATAACATGTAGAAATTAAATACAAATCATGCTATATTCAAACATCATCAAATTTCAACACTTACATACTCAATTCAAGTGTTAAGTTTCTCATCAAAACGCTTCCAAAACCAATCCAAATCAAGTCAAATAAATTATTAAAATACATGTAAATCCATGATAAATCATAACATACAAGATTACAATCCCATTCATGCATAAAATAATTTTTCTGTGTCCAACCACCCGCGCTAAGCGCCCTCTGCAAAAACCAGAAAAATCTGCTGCAAACAGCTACTGACTTGTGCACGGAAATCCCCATAGAGACATGTTCTAATGCCCATTTTTCACCAAGTAAACATATTCTAGCATGTATATATCATAGGGAACCTATTTATATCATAAAACTAGATTTCAAAAGCCTAATTTCCAAATCCCTAAATCAATTTGGGTGATTCAAAACCTAGAAATTCACATACTCAATCCTATTACATGTTACTACCCATCATATACTCCCATAATAACATAGATTCTCACCCTTACCATGAGTGTAGAGTCTTTAGGGTTGCCTCTTTAGTTTTCCTCTTTTCTCCTCTTATCTTATTTGTTTTTGTTTTATGACAACACTAATTCCAATCCCTCTTCTTACTACTTTATTTCACTAACGAGCCTAATTCCACTTACCAATTCTATTATGATATAAAACCCAATTCTAATCATTTACTATTCTTACTTATAACTCCAATGATTCAAATAACACATATATTCAAATGATTCAATTATTCACCAAATCATTCAATTAAATTAATTACTATATAATATAATAATTAATAAAATTATTAAATAATAGCAATTAAAAATCGGGGTGTTACAAAGACCATTATGAATACCTCATCCCTCAAGGGAAAAAGAGGACTCTCAACTCATACATATTTACAACTACTCATATAACACTTTGATCCTAGTAGCCTAAACACCGTCAATCTAACCGCCCACATGTAACCTAGCAATGTCGGCCACCAATAGAGCCTATCTCCTCATGTGAGCTCGTCCCTTAAACAACCTCAAAAACTATCACATTGGGTTTCTCACCGCCGTGAGCTAGCCCCCACCCCCAAACTTGTACTATACCTACTGGGGCCTCTGAGTCTCTCTTCTCTTGCAAGGGGAACACACAAACACATGTACTTTTTGGAAAATACAATATCGCCTACCGTGGAGCCCGATAAAATAAACCAGGGCCACCCATTTTACTCCGAACATATCATCTCCTTTTTTTTGCTCTCTAGAGATGACTGACAGGGTCCTACATCATGCAGAAAGCACCATTGTCAGAGGTATCTCTGGGAGAGGCCTCTCCAAGGCCGCTCGATGAAGATACATGAGGTAGGTGTTTGTTGCGAACATCATATCCTTAGGTTTTCCTAATAACACTACGAAAATGGCCAAGTCAACATTTTTTCTCTAAAGAAGATATATCAGGCATCGACCCTTACAACAATGACCTCATGGTCATCACTGTTCGGCATGGCTACTGGGATATCAAGCGCATCCTAATAGACCTAGGTAGCTTAGTCGATGTCCTGTTCTGGGACATGTTTTAGAAGTTACAATTGAATATATACAACATACATATGTTTACAGGATCCTTGAGAGGATTATCGGGTGAACAAATACAGATAATAAGCTATGTGACTCTAGAAACCACCTGCTACGAGGAAGCTTATGCTAAAAACAACAATGTTAGATACCTCATCATGGACACCATGTCGCCTTAAAACATCATCTTGGGGCGCCAAGCCTTCATTTCCCTAGGAGCGGTTGTATCCATCCAATAATATTTAACCTTGAAATCCACTCCAAGATAGCACAGTGGGCACCATCCGAGGAGATCAACAAGTGGCTCGCGAGTGTAACATTAACATCCTGGAGACACCAAGAGAAGAGATAGTTGTAATACGAAGGGAGAACTGACTTTTTTGGTTTTATCCAAATATGCGGATAGAAAGAGTCGTCAACGACTTTTCTTTTATCCAATAAGGAAAGGGTGAAAAGAACAGGAAAGACCTTCAAGATTTTTGAGTTCAGGGGGTAGGTTATGAAAAGGGAAGGTGTTAGCACCCTTTTCATCCTTAGTTATCTACAGGCTCTTAATTGCTAGCTCACTTTGTTTGGAAATGCTTTTGTGTGTATGTTTGAAAATATTTTGAAAAATGCCCAAGTGCGGCAAGACTTTATAATGATTCTCGTATCGTTAAGAATGCATACAAAGTGTTTGTTTGTTTTTTTTTAAAAATATTTCAAAATAAAGTGTTTGTGAAAAAATATTTATTTTTGTTTTTTGTGAGCAAGCGATTACGAGCTATCTACCTACTCAAAAGTCTTTTGTGTTATTTTCCTCCTCCTTAGATAGTGCTACCCTACCATTAGTTAGTAGAAAGCCCTATCGTTGAATATGAAGGGACAAGCGTAGGGTTGTCATACAGTCATTGAAGCAAACTTGTAAGGACACTTTAACAATTTATCGTAAGGGACTAGATCGCTTATTAAAGGCAACATCGAAGGATCATCGAGGGACTACGATCTTTTTAATCGGAGGGACTTTGCTAAAGCATCCCCATGTTCGAGGGACATGACTGTTTATTCGAAGGCAACAAGTGAAGTTACCCTAGAGGTGAGTGTGTGAAAGGTGTATTGAATTCAATTATTCTTCTTGTATTTATGGTTATTTAACGGTTGATTTTAGATCTTGCCATGCATGCCCTAAGTAATAAGAGTTATAAGGAAAGCAGTAAAGGCATAAATTAAAAGTCATACGCTATTACAAAGCTTTGGGGAAGGGGTACAGACCAAAAAACTGGGGAAATAGAAAGCAAATAAAACTCTAGTTAAAGTATTACATTCTATAGCAGTTATCTAATAGGAAAAAACTAATGTGAAAATAATAAAGTGCGTGAAGATTGTAGAATAAGAGGAAAATTGTTTGATGAAAAAGACTTGATAATTAACCTAACGTCTAATTAATTTTAATTGATTAGAAAAAGTCAGGTAATTAAACTAGGCAACCCCTAAAATCTAAGCCGACTTTAAGTTAATTGAGAAAACCTAAAAAATTAAATTAGGGTTTATTAATAAAACTTAAAACTAAATTAAGGTTAATTATATAAAACCTAAAATTGATTAAAAAAACCTAAAATTAAAACCAAAATTAAATTAAAGTTTATTAAATGAAAACCTAAATTAATTAGGTTTTTTTAGAAAAGGTTTTGTAAAAGAATAGGGAAAAAAGAGTTAGAAGAATAGAAAATTATGCACAAAACCAAAAAAGTGGCAGGGGTGGGTGTTGAACCCACCGCCTTAGCAGTTCCCAACAGCATGCTCACCACCAAGCCATACGCGTTCTTGTGTTTAAGGAGTAGTATTAGCGCATTTTATTTTGTACCTACAAAACATGAAAAATATAAAACTTAAAATGCCAGGGTGGGTGAGCATGCTTTACCACTAGGCCGGTCACTTGTTCATGTTAGTAATGTGGAACCAAACACATTTTGTTGTCTTTTTAGAGACCAAAAGCAGATAATTAAAAACAAGATTTCCTCTTTCCACGTTATCTTCTTTTTTCTATGTTTATCGTGAAACAAGCCCAAAAGAGAGGCAGGTTTCTCTTCCTCCAAACACCCAAAAGATTTCCTCCATTCCGATGGCGGGCCGACGACGAAGTTGAGAGAATGTTCGTTTAATAGCTGATTTAATGGATGATATTGACGCTCTTGGAGTAATTCTAATACAAGATGAAGCCATTGATGATGAGATCATATCAGAATAATTGGAACAAAGCTTTCTTCAATCTTTCTTTTAGTAAGTCACCTTCGAACCGATAGACCAAACTTTGGTAATGAAACAGTAGGCCTTAATTGGTTGGTCCCGCATACTCCCAGTTCACTATGTGCCCTGAGAAAGCGATTGACAGTTCCTCGAAGTTATGCTGAGGCGTGAGATCATTCTAGACACCAGAACTGCACTATGAAGCAGCAATATCGACTACAGGCATCCAAGTTTAAGTGTGATCCTGGATGAAAAGGATCGGCAAAGCGGAGGAGAAGTAGTGGCTGATGGTTTGGGATAAAAGAGGTGGTGTTTGAGTGATGATAAAGATGATGACGGTGAGGGTATGTTAAGCGGAGAAGCAGTGAGGGAGAATGGTTGAAACAAGGTGAGTCGGTGATGGAACTTATTTACAGAGGGAGTATTTGAGATAAAGTGGGGCCTGCTTTGTAGTGGAAGGACTTGTAAATAGGGTTTGCAAACTTTAGGGTTTTTGAAAAATATTTGAAAATTTTGATAAGTTGAGGCAAGGTTTTTTTTTCCGTGTGTAAGGGTCTTTTTAATGTCTGAATATATAGAGAAATTTTAGGACAAAAACAAATGGGTTTTGACCCTTGTGTAATACAATATGATTTTTATGTTATTTATTTTGTATTATTAATAATTAAATAAAAAATAATTAAAATAATTAAAATAAAACAAGGCCAAAGGGTGTATGAATGAATTCTGAGATGGACGAAGAGTATAGCACACGTTTGTACCTCAAAACCATGGCCCAGTAGTCCAAAATATCAAGCTTGCTCAATTTGGTCTTCATGCATTTGCTCAAAATTTCCCAACTTTCCATGATCATAACTCACTTAATTTTTAACTTTTGATGGTAATCTTAGACTTTTTGGAAATATCAAGATGTCCTCTACAACCTCTATGTTGATCATTTTTTATTTTGAAGACTTTATCTTCATATAAGTTGCCTTGACAAAAAGTGTCTTTTTGTTGACTTTTGAAATGACCTGTAATGTATTGGCTTATATCTCTCAAATGATGCATTTTTTGGACTTGAGCATAGAGAAACAAAGTTATAGACAATTTAATTTCCTTCAAAATTGGCTTTGGTTACGGAAAAGTTGATGAAGCATGTGAAAGTTATGCTTGGTCAAAGTTCAGTTGATTTCTCCTAAGGAAACCCTAATTTGGCAACTTTTGACTTTTGATGATTTAAGGGATTTTCTTGAGGAATCATGATCAACCCTTAATAAAATTATGGATATGACTTCAAAATGTGTATTTTGACTAAAAATCTTGAGGTTTGACTTTAATTTGGCCATAATTGACTTTTTATCCAATATAGTTAATTTTTCATCATCTGAGCCATTGACTAAGTAAACTTGTGATGCAAGGCATGAAACTTGGTATGAGCATTCTTGAAGACATATTAAGAACCATGAAAACCACTTGAAACCTTTAAAACCCAATCTTACTTTAGAAATACCAAACCCTAGTTGTGGACCCATTGCTTAGCAGGAGAATTTGTCTGATCAATTCTTGAACCAACTTGAGCAAATGAGGACCTCACGAGAATGTCTTGAAGAAAAATGGAAGGTAAAATTTTGGGGTACAACAGATGCCCCTGTTCAATCTTCTTAAACCTTAAGAGTTATATTGGCACATTCGTCATTCATGACTTGAAGGTAGAAGATGATCAAACATTTAAGTGCCCAGAAATTTGCACTCGCCTGTGCACGAAGTAACATTGTTAGTTAATTATACCGGTGTGATACGGTGGGAGAACTGACTTAATTGTTTTGCGTTTTATCACAAATTTTGCGGTTAGCAAGAGTCATCACCGACTTTTCTTTTATCCAAAAAGAAAAGGTGAAAAAGCACAGGAAAGACCTTTGAGATTATTTCTTGAGTTCGGGGGGTAGATTATGAAAAGGGAAGATATTAGCACCCTTTTCATCCATGATTTTCCATGGGCTCTTAGTTACTTGCTAGATCACTTGCTTTTATTTGAAATTGTGTTTTGTTTGGTTTTGAAAGTATTTTGTAAAAGAGGTCATCGTTTAGGCAATCTTTGTAATGATTCTCGTTCGTGAGAATGTATACAAAGGTGTTTGTCTTTTTGAAAATGTTTTCAATTTTGTAAGATGTTTTGAAATGTGTGTGTTTGTTTTGAAAATAGCAAGGATATTTGTTTAAAATGGAGCAAGTAACTAAAAGTAATCTACCTACTCAAATGTCTTTCTTGTTCATTTTCTTTTCCTTTGATATTGTTGTCTTATCATTGATTTGGTAAGCAACCCTATCTTTGGATGTAAACGGGACGGGTGTGGGTTATTGTATAGCCATGATTAGTAATGCTGCAAGGTATCTTATCATTTTTGAGGGACTAAGATCATTTTGTAAGGCAACTTTGAATAGCGTCATCGAGGGACTATGATCTTGTTTTTGTTTGTTTTGCTAAGATACCTTACATGCGTAATAAGGTCATTTTTGTATAAGGCAACCAAGTGGAGTAACCCTAAGGGTGCTTGTGTGCAAGTGTGTCATTTTCATGCTTGATTTTGTCTTGGATTAGGGTTTTCTATTTGATTGGTTTTATCTTGCCATACAAACCTTAATTACTAGCATGTTATATAAAAGCGGTAAATTGCGAAATTTAAAGATTACTACGCTATTACAACACTTTGTGGGAGGGGGGTATACAATTTATGAATGGGGATTTGCAAGAAAGTAAAAACCCTAATTATCTATTACAACTATATCGAATTTATCAAATGTACAAAGAAACGAATGTAAATACAATGTATAAGAAGTGAAATGAATATAATGTACAAGTATGAATGAACAAGACCATGAATTTTGTTTTGACTTTAATTAACTTAGGAGAAAAAGAAATAATTAATTAAAAAAAGAATATTAGAATTAAGTTAGCAAAAGAAACTAGTTTAAAGAAACAAATTTCTAAATAAATAATAATCACAAACCTAATCTAATTATTTAATTAATTTTTAAAAAAAGAATTTTAACAAGAAACTATTTTAGTTTATTAAACAAACATGAATATATTTAATATATATATAGATGCATAAATAATATTCTTTGAGATTTTTATTTATAAAAATAAATATTGTTATAATATTAATAATAGTAATTAAAAAAAGTAAAGAAAAAATAAAATATATAAAATAAGTTGAGGGGGGTCAACAATTAAAAAGATGTTTGGAGAAAGAAATAACAAAAAAAAACTGTTGGGCCTTCAGCCCACAAAACTCAATGGCCAAAAAATCAGATTTTATGAAGAGCATGGGGGATGTAGCGAAAAAAGGGGGTGGGCTCAGTGTTTTTTGTTTTGGGCCTAATGTGAGAAGGCCTGGTTGTTTTAGACAAAACAACCAGGTTCAAGGGCACGTGGCTTATTTGGTTGTTTCGTTTCTCTCTCTCTCACTTCTGATTCTCTCACTTATTCTCTGAAGTTCCTCCATCGGAGAAGAAAAAGAGGTCGGGTCGGAAATCGCCTTGTGGCGGTGACGGCGGCGGCTGGGTTCAAAACCTCAACTTCTTTACATCAATCTCTTCCTCTCTTCTTCCTGATTACTAATTTAGCGTTTGATTTTGCAGAAAACATGAGATTCAGCCTAGATCTAAAAGGGGACGACCGGAACCCTAGGGGTTCCGATTTGCATCTTCTACATGATTTGGTGAGATCTTTCCTCTCTTATCTCTTTGCTAGTTCTGAGGGGTTAGTTTTTTTGAAAATGATGATAAAAATGTTTGTCAGGGTTTGTGTCTTGCATGCAGTACTGTGCTTCTATCTTTGATGATGATGAATTTGAAAGAATGACTTTTGAGGGCTTGATAGTTTATAGCATTATTGTGTTGCTATGATTCTGTATATTACTTTTTGTTGGATGGAAAGGGTTTGTTGGCTTGTTGTGAATTTTGATTCTGTTTCTTTTTATATTTCTGATGAGGAGGAGAAAATGGGAAATGGTTTGGTTTTATCTGTTGCGATTCTGGCTTTGTATATTTTGTAGAAAAAGAACTTGAAATGATTTTGAGGGCTTTGACAGTTTGTGTTATTTGTATGAACTGTATAACTTTTCTGTAAAAGGAAAATGATGCTATTGCTGATTCTTTCTTGAGGTAAATGAATGATGGCTTTGTGTTTACTTCTGTTACAAGTTTTTCTGTCTCTTTGGTTTTTAATTGAACCTAAACTATATGTTTTGTAAGAGTTTTGTATATTTCTATGAAAAGAAATTGAGAACAGTTTGAGAAATTACCTTAGTTGTTGTGTTTGGGTATCCCGTGGCTTGTTGACTATGATATTTGATGGTCTTGTGATGAAAATAGTGGCCTGAATTTTATCTTTTCTGTATGTTCTTCTTTCTTGCCAAAAAACCTCCTTATCTTGCACAGTATTGCTGCCTTTTATACTGGTTAGTTTGTCCATTTTCTGTGATAAAATAATGCTGGCTGTGCTGGTTGACTTTGCCTGTTTGTAGTTGGTACATTGCCTGCTGTACTGACTTTGCTTTTTTGCATTTTTCTTTACTTGTTATATATTTTCTGACTTTGGCTTCTCTTGTGATCCAAGACTTAAATTCTTGATATTTTGTACAACTAGGCCCCCCTCTTTTGAGTTTGCTTCTTTACTGATATGTCAAATGCTGACTTTGTGATTTTCTGTATTTTTTCTTTTCAAACTTGTATTTGCTGATAGTTTTTGTATTTTGTCACTTGTGGACTTTTACTATTAACCAAACTTTGCTTTGAGATTTGTGGTAAAGTACCCTAGGCCTATGACATGACTTTACAAATTTTGAGGCTCTTTGATTGTTGATTGTACTGGTTTTCTTGTTGAGACTATTTTCTGATTTGAAACAACATGAGACTTTTGCTTGTTGATTTGATATTTTCTGATTTGAAGAAACATGAGGCTTTTGCTTGTTGATTTGGTATTTTCTGATTTCCTCTTTATCTTTTGTGAACTAAGATTTGAGATTTGCAAGAGATTAACCCTAGCCAATGATGTATGATCCTGATTTTCTGTTGCTGGCTGTACTGGTTTTTTTCTTAATTAAACCTGCACCTGTTGCTTAATGAATTCTGGTTTGCACCTTTTAGTTTGTTGTGAACCAATTCTTTTGAGATTTGCAATATAATTTTAGCCTATGATAAAACTGAAATTGTATGAGGCTTTTTGAGTTGTTTTAAATCATGTTGGGCTGAAATCTGTTGGGCTTGTACCTGTGTTGGGCTTGAAACTCCATTTGCACTATTGTGAACTAATTCTTTTGAGATTTGCAATATAATTTTGGCCTATGATAAAACTGAAATTGTATGAGGCTTTTGAACACAAGACCTTCTTTTTCTGAACTTCTGGTAATTTGCAGCCTTCTGCACAGGTTTTGTTTTGGCAGCTTGCAGTGTGCCCTGTTGTTGGTTACAGTTTGCTTATGTTGCAGTATTGATATCTTGCTACCTATTATGCAGCTTGCCCTGCTTGTTTGTTGCAGTTTTCTTGCCTTGATATCTTGCTTCCTGTTATGCAGCTTGCCCTGCTTGTTTGTTACAGTTTGCTTGCCTTGATATCTTGCTGCCTGTTATGCAACTTGCCCTGCTGTTTGTTGCAGTTTGCTTGCATTGTTATCTTGCCGCCTGTTATGCAGCTTGCCCTGCTTGTTTGTTGCAGTTTGCTTGCCTTGATATCTTGATGCCTGTTATGCAGCTTGCCCAGCTGTTTATTGCAGTTTGCTTGCATTGTTATCTTGCTTCCTATTATGCAGCTTTCCCTATTGTTTGTTGCAGTTTGCTTGCATTGTTTGTGAACCAAGTTTGCACCTTGTGATTTGCAAACCATAAACTCTTAGGCCAATGATTAAGAAAAGATTGCATGAGGCCTTAGCATACAAACCCTTCTTTTCCGATTCAGCAGAAACCACCCCAATGATGAATTTAGGATTACCTTGTATGTTTTGTTCATTTCTGAATATTTGAACTACTAACAAACTTTTCCTTTTCTCTTTTCATGAACATGAAGCATGGATGGCAAGCAAAGGCTGGAGAGATTGCTTGAGGATGAAGACTTAGGATTTCTCTTTTAAACAAATTTTGTAATTTATTGCATTGGTAGACATTTCTTTTGTAAAATTCAAAATTTGTAATGTAATGAATACAGTACTTCTGAATAATATTGTACCAATTTCAATTTTAAATCTTCTTATTTGTATGTTTTGAGTAAGAAACCTCATTCTAGGTAACTTGTATTTCAAGCAATCACCAAAGATGATTAAATAAAACAAAACTCTTTGCACTCCAATCAAACCTTTAAAACAAAAATGAAAGTTTGAGAATTCCATTTGATTGACTTAACCTCAAAGGCTTATGATAAAAAAAGTCTTAATCTTCAACATGTTCAAAATCTAAACTGTTAATCAAAATGAGTTCGCATGTCATTCTTGATTCAAACGGGATTTCATCATCTACCAAACATGTTTTAAGAACAATCGTCAGTCTGGTAGAATTAACAAACTTCAGCAAATTGTGTTTAAGAATATTTGAAATTTTAAAGACTCAATTATCCCTGATAAATCCCAAACCCTAATTATTGATTTGCCGTCTAGGAAGAGAATCTGTCTGATCGACCCTCGAGCTAATTGTGTGTACAAGAAACCCTAGGATAACATCTTGTATGAAAATTTAGAGGGCAAATTTTGGGGTACAACAACCGGGAATGGGCTTAAAGATTCCATTTAGAGAGTGACAGGATGTCGTCGGAGGTGGATTTATAGATGCCATCCAGTGTAACTGTTGATAAGAATATCATAATAAGTCTACGCCCGACTTTGTCTTAAAATGTGTATTTGGAATGAGTCTACGTTCGACTTTGTCCAAAAGAGTACCAGAATAAATCTACACTTGATTTTATCCGAAAGATATAGTAGAAGGAGTGTACGCTCGACTTTGTCTAGAAGATACGTTTAGGATGAGTCTACGCTCGACTTTGTCCAAAAGAGTTTCAGAAGGAATCTACGCTTAATTTCATCTGAACTAGAAGATGTCTACGCCCGACTTTAACTAGAAGAGGTACCGGAAAGAGTCTACGCCTGAATTTTTCCAAAAGGAGTATGAGAAAGAAATCTATGCTTGATTTCATCCAAACCAGAAGATGTCTATGCTTGAATTCAACTAGAAGAGGTGCCAAAAAGAGTCTACGCCTGACTTTTCCAAAAAGAGCATCAGAAGGAAATCTACGCTTGACTTCATCTGAACTAGAAGATGTATACGCCTGACTTCAACTAGAAGAGGTACTGGAAAGAGTCTATGCCTGACTTTTTCCAAAAATAGTATGACAAGGAAATCTACGCCTGACTTCATTTGAATGATGCACTAGAAGATGTATACGTCCGACTTCATCTAGAAGAGATATTTTTCAAAATGACCCTTTGGGGAAAATGCTTAAGTAGCCACCTGTCAGATTTAGTCTCTAAGGGAAATACTTGTCCATTTTCAAACTTAACTTGAAAAGACAGAGTTAGTATTTATGCAATGTCATGATGTATGTAATGCATTGCGTAATGATGCTCTCGAAATAAATGTGAATGTGTTGTTGACTTTCGTATGCATATGTTATGATAAATGATGTATGGATGTGGATGTCATTGAAGTGTATCGATAGCTTCGTATAAAATTTTTTATAGGGAAAATAAATCCCTAATTGTTGCTGGGGATGGCGAATATGAATCTTCGATCTGCTGGGGATTCCTGCTTGCTGGTTGGGGAAACCTTGCCAGGGAATGTTGATTTATGCTTGGGGATAAGAGTTCGTTCATCACTCTACTAGGGAGTTTAATTCTTATATACCCTAAATGGAAATAAAAGAGATGGATCAACTTCTGAGGTGTTGTCTGACCAGTTTTTGATATAAATGTTGACTCGTCTGAGGAGGATGAGATTAAATGATACTTAGTCCTGGTTTCAAATTTCATAGCAACTCTCTGGGGATACTGGTCTGGACTACCCTTTGCTAGTGAGAGAAGTTTTGTCGGTAATTTACAATAGTCAGAGGGATAGACTCAAGCTGGGGAGACTAAAGTTTGCTGGGGAAATAAACCTTGTTGGGGAAATAAACCCGCTGGAGAAACACTATGCTGAGGAACTTAACATGCTGGAGGAATATGTTCTGTTGGGGACATTAGCCCTGGTAGAGAAGAGAAATCTACAAGGGATTGAATCTGGCTGGAGAAATAAATTCAGCTGGGGAAGAGAATTCATGTGGATTGTGTTGATATCATATTCTGAAGAGGATTGAAACTCCATAGGTTGGCGACATTGCCGGGGGAAAATTACACTCCTTTATCCGCTAGGGGATCTGCTGGTGAATACGATTAGAGTATTTCAGGCTTGCGGGGAATATGTCTTTCTTGAAGATGAGCTTGTGAAGCTGATTCCGCAGGGAATTATCTTATGGAAACTGCTCTGCGAGGCAACTTTACTAGAGATTTCTCTGTGGGGATTTATGGACGACTTGAACATTATCTTGCCTCCTAAAGTCTTGAGTAAGTGCGTATTTCTGTTTTTATGCATATATTTGTTAACGTAATCATATTCATATGCATATGTACATTCAATTTAATCATTTGACGTTTTTTCAAACAAAACAGAAAAAGTAAAATAAAATTTGAATTTTTTATATTGTGTTTATATTGATAGTTTGCCTATAAACAAGCGATTGTCGTACAAGGAGACAGAAATCCTAGTAAGAGGAAATCGTCGTAAAAAATGAAGAGAGTACAAAGTGAAAACAAAATGTATAGCTATGTATAAATGATATCGTCGAGTTCCAACTCTGCTATTACCCCTATGTCTTCGAGTATCTCATCCATCGTTTGTCGGAAGAAGTTGATTAAATTGATCTGTCCCATTCAAAGTTGAAGTTGGCTGTAAGTGATCCAACGGGACATAGTTGTATGCTTTAATCCATAATTTTTGTCTTGATCGCACTTTCTGATTTTCAGTCCACCGGGATACCTGTGATACTGTGGGAGAACTGACTTGGGATTTTGCGTTTGTGTTCGCAAATGTTTCGGTTTAGCAAGAGTCGCCACCGACTTTTTATTTTATCCTAAGGAAAGGTCAAAAAGCACAGGAAAGACCTTTGAAATGTTTTCTTGGGTTCGGGGAGTAGATTATAGAAAGGGAAGGTATTAACACCCTTTCTATCCATAGTTACCCATGGGCTCTTAGTTACTTGTTTAGATCACTTGCTTTGCTTTTCAATTGTTTGAAATGGTGCTCTTCAATTGTTTGAAATGGTGCTTTGTGTGTGATTTTTGAAAGATGTTTTGAAAAGAGGTCATCGTTGTGGCAACCTTTGTAATGATTCTTGTTTGAATTTATACAAAGGTGTTTTTGTCTTTTGAAAAGTTTTCAATGTTTGAAAGTAGAGTTTTGAAATTGTGTAGTGAAGTGTGTTTTGAAAATAGCAAGGATGTTTTTGCAAGCTTTGATCAAGTAAATAAGAGTTGTCTACCCTATTTTACTCAAAGGTCTTTCTTATGTTTTTAACCCTTTTAACAGTGTTGTTTCACCATTGTATTTGGTGAACAACCTTGTGTTAGGATGTTAAACGGGACAGGCGCGGGTCATCGTATAGACCATGATAGCAATAGTGTCAAGTATTTTTGGCAATTTTCTTGAGGGACTTGATCATTTTGTTTAGGCAACTCAGATAGCGTCATCGAGGGGCTATGATCTTTTGTTTTGTTTTTGTTTTGTCAAAGTACTTGACATGCATATCATGGCCCATTTTTGAAGGCAACAAGTGGATTGAAACCCTAGGGGTGCAAGTGTGCATTGTGTTTGTTTTTCATGCATTTTTGTCTTTGATTAGGTCAAACTATTTGTTGGTTTTGATTTTTGCATACAAACCCTAATTCTCTAATCATGGAATAATTGGAAGCTTAAAGGTGCGAGAATTTAAATTCTACACTATTACAACATGATATAGGGAGGGGGGGTACAAATTTGAATAGGGGATATTTGACAAGAAATATAAAACCCTAATTACTATTACATTCAAATTGAATTTGCAAGGCATAATATTTAAATGTACAATATTTAAATAAAATACAATAAATAAATATTAAATAAAATGTATTATGCAAAAAAAGTTTTTTTTTGTGTATGTAAAGTATTTTCAATGGAAAGAAAAGTAAAGAAATAAATAAAAAAAAGGTTATTTTTAATTATTTTTGTTTTTAGGGCAAAAACCCTAATTCCTTAAGAAAATGAATATAATGTATTTTTTATGTACAAAAAATATTAATATGTATAAAAATGAACTATATTAAAAAAAAGGTATTTTTTAGTATAAATAATGATAAAAATAAAAATGTAATATTTTTGGTCTTTTATTCTAATTATTTAATAAAACATAGTATATATGTATATATAAATATATTAAATATATTAAGTGTGTAAAAAATAAAATAAATTATTTACAAAAATGTATATATTTCAAGAAAATATTGTCAAATGTGAATAAAAATAATAAATGAAAATAAAAGTATTTTTTACATTATTTTTTAAGTTTAAACAAAATAAATATAAAGTATTTAATGTATTAATGTTAGAAATAATTAAAATAAATACCAAATAAATATAAAAATTTATGAAAATATTTTTTAAGTATTTTTTATGTTAGAAAATAAAATATCAAAGTCAGAAATGAAATAAAAATGCAAAAATAATAAAAATACAAGAAATGGGCCAGGGGGTGTGAAACTGAAAAATGGGGTGTGAAAAGCAGGAAGTAGCCAGGCCCAGCCCAGCTACTTCTTCTTCTTCCTCTGTCCAACAGAAACGCGCGCCTAGCTTAGTTCAAACCTGTATCTCCTAATTCGGTGCTTTTTTGACAAAACTCAAAACATGAAACTAGTAGAGCATCAAACAACGAATCTAACCATATAAAAAACTTAAGCTAACTCTCAAAGACCAGAGAGAATTTCTCTGGCCTTAATTTCTGACCTAGTTTTTTCAGAAAGTTCATGGATGAAATTCTCCTAGCACGATTAATATAAATGAAAACTAAGCACATGTATGGTTTCAGGGCTATGAATACAACATCTTTCATTCACAAACCTAAGTCTAATTATTCCTAAATAGAGAGATAGAAGTTCATGAAATACCTGTTTCAGTTGAGTTCGAGTTGGACAATGCAGCAACTTCAAATGGTGCCTGGGGTTCTTTTGAGCTTGCTTGATGTCCCCTGAAGCTTTCCCAATGCTTAGTTTATTTTGAAGTAGCCTGAATCGTGCTACAGAACTCAACCTGCAAAGCTTCCAAACAAAAATGGCAATGTGTGTTAATGGAGTTACAGCAACTTGTGAATGGTCTAGACAGCTTAGGTATGTTGATTGGAATGTGTTTGAAGTGTTTTTGGACAAAACGCACGAGGGAATTTGATGGTGGCTTGTGATTTGCAGAACTGGCCCTGTTTTGCAAGAAAATGTGACTTTTGAGTATGAGGGGGTTTGAGAGGTCAAAGGCTCGTGCTTCTGGCTTTCTAGGGTATTGAAAACTTGTTTGACAACTTTGCTTGAGTTGGTTTTATCAGATATGTGTGTTGTCTTGTGTTTGACAAGTTGCTTGGTTATGAAGCAAAATGAGAAGTGACAAAGAGCAGGCCTGTACAGGCTAGCTCTAACTCTGCACACATTGTGTAAGCTTGGCCCCAAGTTTGTGGATTTGTTTTTCAGCATAAGATCTTGTTCAAGGCTCAAGGATCCTATTTGACATAAAGCAAGATTTTGACAAAAATGGCAAAGTTACCTTTTACTATTTTTGGATTAATCTAGTGTATAATCCTCTAATGTCCAAAACAAAACCTTAGACCAATGGATTTGCATTTAATTATTGAGTACAAATTGGTTTAGAGGCCTGTAATTGTGAACTAAGCTAGCTTGGTCAGATTTGGCAAGTGGTATGAACATGTATTGGCCATGGTTACAAAGTGAGTTTTTGCCAACTTCAAGCAATCGATTCTCCCTAACCACAAAGGTGTTTGAGGAGTTCTTGGATAATTTGGAAAGCTTGCAACATGTAATATAATCCATCTTTGAAATTAAACTTAATACTCCAAGTGTAACTATGTGAAAAATGGCCAAGAAGATGGGTTAAAATCCTGCCTAAACTAGGGCAAAATTTCTCTAAGTTAAAAGTTTTAGGTACCCTTGTTCCAAAAATCATAACTTGAGATCCAAGCTTCTTTTGAGAAAACTTTGTGAATCAAAGTTGTAGAATTTGTGATGGACTACAACTTTAATGTTATAAGTGTTGTTTTAATCCCTTTTCATCTTGGGGAAAATGTGGGGCAAAGTTAGGAAAAAATAAGAAAATTTTATAACTTAGAAAATTTCTAAGTTATGAAATTTTTCCATTTTAAACCCTAATTTGCAATTTTGGGTTTCTTGATGAACAAGTTTCATAATTTGACCAGTCTTGATGAAAAATTACTCTTGGCACTTGATTTTGACCAAAAAGTCAAAGTTTGACTTTTCAGTGTACAGTTAAATTTTGATCAGTTGACTGAAAAATTCATCTGTCAATCATATGCATTTGAGATATTTTGAACCTGTTGAATGGGTCAAGACAATGTCATTGAGTCCTTGAGTCCATGGTTGAGCTTGATTTGCCATTGGCTAGGTCAAACATTCAAAAATTGCCTTTGTACAATCAAAACCCTAAAAATGACCATTTTGCCCTTTTGGTGATTTGATCAAATTTCTTGTGGAATTGTAATCCAAACTTGATCAAATGGTTCATATGAGTTCATAATGTTGACGTGGGTCAAAATTCATGAGGTTTGACTGTCAATTGGCCACAGTGGACTTTTTCCCCAATACAACTGATTTCTAGGTCAACTGTCCAATTGACTGGGCAAAAATTTGAATCAAAGCTTAAAACTTGATATGGACAAACTTGTGAGTCCAACATGAAGTATGAAAGTCACCTTGGTCATTGTAGGTCAAAACATCCCTGTGCAAACCCAAACCCTAATTTAGGTCAACAGTGCAAGGAGGTGTCTTGAGCAGAGCAGACCCTGGCTTGATCTTGAATTCTAAGAGTCTTGTGATGAGAAATGTTGGTAAAATGAGAGGGAAAATTTTGGGGTACAATAATACCCTTTTTTTCCCAAGCCTCCTTTTCAGTTTTTTGACTTGCTATATATATATATCCCTGATTTTTGCCCGAACCCTTTTGGTTCTCCAGGATGCCCTTATTTTTACCTAGGCCAGTCAACCTAGTAGGTCGTTTTTATGCATTGTATCTTTTAACTATGTCCGCATTCATAGGGTATGGGAGATCTTCACCATCCATGGTGGTAAGTATCACGACACCGCCCGAAAATATCTTCTTGATTACAAATGACCCTTCATAGGTAGGAGTCCATTTGCCCCTGGGATCACCTTGTGGTAGGATATTGTGCTTTATTACCAAGTCACTAGCCTGATATACTCGATGCTTGATTTTCTTATTGAAGGCTTTGATTATACGCTTCTGATACATCTGACCGTGACTGACAGACGCAAGCCTCTTCTCGTAAATTAAATTCAATTGGTCCAGCCTAGTCTGAATCTGTTCGTCTTCGTCCAAGTCAACATATTTCATAATTCTCAAGGAAGGAATCTGAACTTCGACAAGTAAGACAACCTCCATACAATAGACTATAGAGAACATGGTTGCCCCAGTTGATGTCCGAGCTGAAGTGCGATAGCCGTGAAGAGAAAATGGTAACATCTTGTGCCAATATTTCTAGGTCACAACCATTTTCTGTACAATCTTCTTAATGTTCTTATTGGCGGCTTCCACTGTGTCGTTCATCTTTGGTCAATACGGAGAAGAGTTGTGGTGCTTGATCTTGAACTGCGTGCAGAGTTCCATGAACATAGTGTTGTTAAGATTGGTACCATTGTCCGTGATAATACTTTCGAGGATGCCATACCGATAAATAAGGTTGTGTTTAATGAATCAGGCAACAACATTCTTAGTAACAGAGGCAAACGAGGCTGCTTCAACCCACTTTGTGAAGTAATCAATGGCGATGAGGACGAAGTGATGTCCGTTAAGAAGTGGGTTTGACCTCTCCAATCATATCAATGCCCCATATTACAAATGACCAAGGAATAGTCAAGAAATTTAGTGGTACTGGAGGCACATGTACTTTATCAGCATAGACCTGACTCTTATGACAAGTTCTTGAGTGGTGATGACAGCCTGTTTCCATAGTCGACCAATAGTAACCCGATCTCAGAATTTTCTTAGCCATAGTATGTCCACTGGAATGATTACCAAAGATACCTTTGTGCATATCTTCCATAATCTTCTCTGCATGTTTCTTGTCCACACAACGAAGCAGATTCGAATCAACGTTGCGCTTGTACAGGATTCCATTGCTCAGGAAGAACTTAACTGAGAACCTATGTAGGAATTTTTTGTCATTGATAGATGCTCCTTCAAGATATTCTTGAGCCTCAAGATATCTTTTCACTTCATGAAACCAAGGCTTCTCTTCTACTTCGTCAATGTCACTTTCGTAGCAGTGTGCTGGTTCATCTAGCCTTTCAATAGTAATTATGGGAGCTTTATTGTCCCATCTGATCCTGAACATAGACCACATGGTAGCCAATGCATCTGCCAACTAATTCTCTTCTCTTGGGATATATTCAAAAGTGATCTCCTCGAAATACGGAATTAAGGTCAACACATTCTCTCGGTACTAAATAAGATTCAGATACTTTGCATCCTATTCTCCCTTAATCTAGCTGATTACCAAGGTTGAGTCTCCATATATGCTCAGGAACTTGATCCTCAGATCAATAACAACTTCAATACCCATGATGCATGCTTCGTATTCAGCCATGTTATTGGTACAGTCAAAGCATAATCTGGTGGTAAAGGGTGTATGACAACCCTAAGGAGATATAATTACATCACCAATTCTGTTTCCAAGTGCATTACAGGCTCCATCGAAAACCATAGTCCATCAGGATCCTGACTCAGGTCCTTCATACGGTTCAGGTTCTTCGCAGTCAGTGACTATCATGATCCAGGAACTCAAAATTCCTAGATTAGTAATTGTCTACTGTTTGTTGCGCCAAATGATCTTCCATTACACTTCCTTTGATTGCTTTCTAAGTTGTGTACTGAATGTCATTTAAGACCATTTGCCATCGGGCTATCCTTCTGGAGAGAGCTGGCTTCTCAGATATGTATTTGATGGGATCCATTTTAGAGATCAACAAGGTAGTATGAGTCAACATATATTGTCTTTGTCGGCGAGCAGCCCATGCCAAAGCATAGCAAGTTTTCTCGAGCATCGAATATCTTGTTTCACAGTTAGTAAACTTTTTTCTAAGGTAGTATATTGCATGTTCTTTTCGACCAGACTCGTCATGCTGCCCCAGTACACACCCCATTGAGTTCTTTAATACTGTTAGGTACATGCTTAGAGGTCTTCCCTCAACTGGTGGCATCAGGATTGGAGGTTCTTGTAAGTACTCCTTGATTTTGTCAAAGGCTATCTGGAAATCGTCGTTCCATTTCACTACCCGATCTTTCTTCAATAATTTAAAGATTAGATCACAAGTAACGGTCAAATGAGAGATAAATCTAGCAATATAGTTCAGTCATACCAAGAAACCTCTAACGTCTTTCTTAGTAAAAGGAGCGGGAATTTCTTGGATAGCTTTAACTTTTGTGGGATCAACCTCAATTCCTTTACCACTGACAACAAAACCTAGGAGATTACCTGATCTCACCCCAAATGTGCACTTGTTCGAATTTAATCTCAGCTTATACTTCCTTAGTCTCTCAAACAACTTGTGTAGATGGTCCAAACTCTCTTCTTCAATCTTTGATCTGGCTATCATATCATCAACATAGACCTCTATCTCGTGATGAATCATGTCACGGAACAAAGCTACCATGGCACGCTGATATGTTGCGCTAGCATTCTTCAACCCAAAAGGTATTAGCTTGTAGAAGAAAGTGCCCCACTGTATAATAAAAGTAGTATTTTCCATGTCTTCAAGTTCCATCTTGATCTGATTATACCCTGAGAAACCATTCATGAAGGAGAATACCTAGTGCTGAGCGGTGTTGTCGACCAAAACCTCAATATGTGGAAGCGGGAAGTCATCCTTGGGGCTCGCCCTATTCAGATCCATGTAGTTTACACACATACGTACCTTGCTGTCTTTCTTCGATACTAGAACAACATTGGTAACCCATTAAGGATAAGATGTCACTGCTAAGAACCCTGCATTGAATTGTTTCATAACCTTAGCCTTGATCTTCTCTGACATATCGGGACGCATGCGACGAACCTTTTGCTTTATCGGAGCACAACCCTCTTTCATCGATAGCCGGTGAACCACAATATCAGTATCGAGCCCTGGCATGTCTTCATGTGTAAGGGTCTTTTTAATGTCTGAATATATAGAGAAATTTTAGGGAACAAACAAATGGGCTTGGACCCTTGTGTAATACGATATAATTTTTATCTTATTTATTTTGTATTATTAATGAATTAAATAAAAAATAATAAAAATAAAACAAGGCCTAAGGGTGTATGAAGGAATTCTGAGGTGGATGAAGAGTATAACACACGTTTGGACCTCAAAATCATGGCCCAATAGTCCAAAATGTCAAGCTTGCTCAATTTGGTCTTCATGCATTTGCTCAAAATTTCTCAACTTTCCAAGGTCATAACCCATTCAATTTTTATCTTTTAAAGGTGATCTTTGAATTTTTGGAAAGCTCAAGATGTCCTTTACAACCTCTATGTTGATCATTTTTGCTTTTGAAGATTTTATCTTAATGTAAGTTGCCTTGACAAAAGTGTCTTTTTGTTGACTTTTGAAATGACATGTAATGTATTGGCTTATATCTCTCAAATGATGCATTTTTTGGACTTGAGCATAGAGATACAAAATTGTAGAGAATTTAATTTCCTTAAAAATGGGCTTTGGTTGGGGAAAAGTTGATGAAGCATGTGAAAATTATGCTTGGTAAAAGTCCAGTTGACTTCTTCTAAGGAAACCCTAATTTGGCAACTTTTGACTTTTGGTGATTTGAGGGCTTTTCTTGAAGTATCATGATCAACCCTTGATAAAATGATGGATATTACTTCAAAATGTGTATGTTGACTAAAATCTTGAGTTTTTACTGTAAGTTGACCATAATTGACTTTTATCCAATACAATTGATTTTTCATCTTCTGAGCCATTGACTGAGTAAACTTCTAATGCAAGGCATGAAACTTGGTATGAGAATTCTTAAAAATATATTAAGAACCATGAAAACCAGTTGAGACCTTTGAAACCCAATCTTCCTTGAGAAATACCAAACCCTAATTGTGGACCCATTGCTTATGAGGAGAATTTGTCTGATAAATTCTTGAATCAACTTGAGCAAATGAGGACCTCATGAGAATGTCTTGATGAAAAATGGAAGGGAAAATTTTGGGGTACAACAATAGCCCTTGTTTATTCCCATCCTTCTAAAGTTCCAAATACTTACTTCAAAGGTTGGGACCCCAAGTTTGGCGCGAAGCCAAAATGAGTCACGCCCATAGAAGAATTGAATGAAGTCCAAATAGAACCTCACGCCCTTGTTACTGTTGTACTTCTCGAAGCAAGGGACTTTGAACTTGACATGGATCTTGATACCTGGCACTAGACACAAACCAACAACATCTAAATCGAATGAATCACAAACTTCTAAAGCCTTCATCCTCTCTTCTATAAGGTGGAACTTTTTCTCAGTCACAGTCTCATCAATTGGGAACCTGAAGGTGTCAAATGACGAATCATAAATGTTCTCACATCATGGAGTTCCATTGACATGAGTCTCAACATTGTTTCCGACATTTTGATTCAAAAGAACCTCTCCTTGGGTAAGATTAACACATGTTCAATGGACAACACTTGGGTCAATAATATTAAGAGTGGGCCTTTGAATTGTTTGTCTCAACTCTTCTTATCCATGAGCGATGTTCTGAATAAAATCCATGAACTGACCCATTTGTGCTCTCATCTCAGCCATATCTTCCTGTATATGTTTCATGATAACAACAATGTTGAGAAATCATCCTTGCGATCTTGTGATTCTAAATAAGAGGCCAAAGTGCAATAAGTCTCATGGTTGAAATGAATGAGATGCATGGTAACACATGGATGACAAGAAAAGTGAACTTTATGATGATTAATTCAATGATATGCAACACCAAAGGTTCAAAAGAATCAGCAAAACTGGGATAACAATCATACAATCCTCTGAATAATGATTGTATAATCTATAAACATGTTGAATATAACATGATCAAAAGTTTGGTACCACTCTAAATACAAGAAAACTAGGTAGGATGAATGTCAATGTTTCCTACAAAACAAAACCCATATCCCTCTCACATGTGGGTTCTAGTCTTGAAAGAGGTTCTCAAAGGTCTCCTAAAGTTTCATAACATATCCACATATGACAACATTACCCCCAAGTGAACCCAGTATGGTTGTGGCTCTCGTGACACGCTAGTAGAGCATTGATAAGTGCAAATTATAGTTATTTTTGTATATACTTTTTGTTGCACTTATCAACTCTTAGTTGTTAATATCAGTTGAATGACCCAACTTTATGTATAAATATGTTTAGTTGCATTTTGTGTACATATTGTATCGGTTGATTAGTTTTGTATATGTTTTGTAGGTATTTGAACATTGTTGGAGAAAGAGGAATAAAGCTCTAAGATGCGTTTTTGGATCAATAAAGGAATAAGGCAAAGATTGGATCCAGAGAAAGTTATGCAGAAAAGCAACAGAAGTTGTTGGACTGTCATGGATCGTCGGACGAAAGAAGATGTCGCTGGGAGAAATTTGTAGGCCAAATTTCCTTGTTGCTTTTGCCTAGCGTCGCCGGGCGATGTGTATCTGCCACCGTGAGAGATAAAGATGTTTTTCCCAGTTGCATGCATGGCACAACCTTGGCAAAGTGTATAGAAGTTGTCGTCCGGCGACATGAGTTGTATCATCAGGCGACGCGTGCGGATCAGAATTTTAGTTATATTTCATTTCATTTCATTTTGAAGGGGGGTGGTTTTAGGGGTGATTTTTGTTCTCCCAATTCCATCAACCTCATTTTTGTAGTGGATTAGCTTCGAAAACAACTTCGGATCTTGCATACGGATGATCCGGGGTGGATTGATCATCAATCGGTGTTGACAAATCGGGAGATTTTTGGTTCATTTGTCTTCTTCTTTGTGTATTTATCTTTGGTTTGGTTTTATATATGATTTTACTTTGAACTTATGTATATTTGTTGCCCATGTCGTTATATTAAACTTGCTTTATAAATCTTTGTTGATTGTTATCTTAGATTTTTGCTCCGTGCTAGGTATTTGAGTTGTTATAGACATATACTACTTAGATTCTTATCTAGGATAATTATCTGTTAGTTTCTGAACTCTAGAGATAGATTTAGAGATGACATCTACTTGGGTATCATAGCTTAATGCCTTTGTGTGGTTGTGTTGTGCTGAGAGATTGTTAGTGCAATTACATAATTGTCTTTTGTGTTATTGAGAAGGTAGAGAGATTATTTCCTCGGTGATACAGCCAGTCTCTCAATTTAGGTTAGAAATGACTTAGGTTGTGACTGATACGTAGTGACATTGATGAGTATTGTGGGTTGAGTGTAATTGGTCGATAAGTTTAAGTCTATGATGAGTAGATTATATGCAGGCTTGATAAGTTCTTCCTTAGTTTTTTTTCTTTTGTTTACATTTATTTTTTGTTGATAGTTTTCTATTCTATACCAATTTATCCCCAAACTCATTAATGAAAGAATTGTTGAACAGCGATTCAATAACCAATCTCTGTGGACATGATACGATATAACCTATATCACTCGGTAAAATTAATACATTACTTTTTGCTTGCCGCTATACTGTTGCAACAAAATGGCGTTGTTGTCGGGGATTGGTTCTATTGTTTTCACATTGTGAAAATTCTTTTTTTTTTTTAGTTTTGTAATTAATGTAGATGTTGTATAGAAATTGTACATTGACTTGTATATGATATTTGTGCATATATGTGTTTTCACGTATTGTTGTGAATTACCTTGTTTTTGTAAAGTTTGTTGTATGATTGTTATGACACTTTCTTTAGGTTTGCACGGTGTGACAATACCATGGCATGACGAGAGTAGGTTACTAGCTCACACAATAAAGGCGTCGAGCTTACGACGTAAGACAAGCATGTTTGTTTGTATTTGTTTATGTGTGTGGTGGTTTGTGTTTTAACAAGTTGAAACAAGTAAATATTCTGAATTTTAAATCTTCACTTTTCAACTTGTTAGTTCATTCTCACCCAATTTTCATATCATTATTTTTATTTTTTGTTGTGTCATTTGTGTTTTCCGAAACCTTATCATGTTTAGCTTAAGGAGTTTTGTTCGTTGTATATATTGTAAATTTTGTACATTGATATTTTGTAGGAGTATTATTTTTCTAATTATTTTGTTGTTGTTTGGACTCAAGTTTTGGTTCGGTAACTTGTAGAATATTGAGGTGATTTGTCAAGTTTGATCGTTTCGACTTGCAAATGTGTGGTAATGATTTTGTTAAAGTTTTGTACACGTTCGAGGTATGTGTTTATCGCTTTCTATACTTTAGCATATTTATGATACTTAGACTTTTTTTACAACTTTTATGCCATTCATTATTTTATATACTTGTTCATTTGTTAATCACTTTAGTTCCCATCCTTTTTGTGAGGTAGCTTTCCATTATTCATATATGTTGGAGGCCATAATTTTTATTTTAACTGGATTTTATTATGCTTAATCTTTTGTTTGTGTTGATTGTATGAATGCAAGAAAAGGATCAAGGCATTTTTGTTTCATTTTGAGCATAACTACCTAGTCAAATAGTCAATTCACCTTGTGAGTGTGTGATCATTAGTAATCCCTTTGATCTTTTTGTCGATATCCATGTTGTATTGTTAAATGCTTGTCTATGAGTGTTTAATTTCTCTTTTTGCATGGATGTGATTCATTGTTTTCTTGAACCCTAAAGCATTGTTTTGGTTTGAATTTTTACCTTGCCTTAGAAAGTATGGAGTATTCACTGAGATATTGGTTGAATTTAAGTTGAGGAGAAAAATGATTGTGTATTTATTGGTTGATTGCTATGAGGTTGAAAAGAAAAAGAAAAAAAATTGAAAAAGAAAAGATAGAAAAAGAAAGAAAAAAATTGAAAAATCTTTGAAAAAGAAAAACAAAAAGAGTTTGAATAATTATGTTTATAAGTGATGTGTGTTGGCGTGAAACTTGTGGTAACGAAGAAGTTTGATTGAAATTCAATTGTTTGAAACTTTGTGGAAGTAATTACTCCCTTAGGTTTAAGCAAGTTGTTGTTTCAATTAGCTTTAGGACTTATCACTTGTTTGTTAACCAAGTCACATTACAACCTTGAAAAGCCCTTGAGATTATTTCTTTTATATTTTCAATATAAATTTTTGGATGAATGCATAATTTAGTCTATTGTTTCCAAGATTTCTAGGCGTGATTCATTTGTGAACTAGTATTGTTTTAGAATGCTTGGTATAACTTTTGTATTTAGCATTTGTTTCGTATTTATGTTATAGTCTTAGTTTAGTTGTAAGTGTTTACTTTGTGTGTACTATTTTTCATTTGAACCATTGTATTTATTTTCCATTTTCAAAAACCTGTTGATTCATGATTCTTTGATTTATCATTCTTTGTTATTTGGGTTATTTTTTATTTTGTTTGAGGATAAACAATGATTCAAGTTGGAGAGAGTTTGATAAGTCCCAAATTTTAGTTATTTTTGTATATACTTTTTGTTGTACTTATCAACTCTTGGTTGTTAATACCAGTTGAATAACCCAACTTTATGTATAACTACGTTTAGTTACGTTTTGTGTACATATTTTATCGGTTGATTAATTTTGTATATGTTTTGTAGGTATTAAGCATTGTTGGAGCAAGAAGAATAAAGCTCCAAGATGCAGTTTTGGATCAATAAAGGAATAAGGCGAAGATTAGAGCCAGGGGAAGTTATGCCAGAAAGCAACATAAGTTGTTGGATTGTCATGGATCGCCGGGTGAAAAAAGTTGTTTCCAGGCGAAAATTGTAGGCCAAATTTCCTTGTTGCTTCTGCTTAGCATCGTCAAGCGATGTGTATCTGTCACCGGGCAAGAGAAATATATTTTCCCTAGTTGCATGCATGGCACAACCTGGGCAAAGTGTATAGAAGCTGTCGTCGGGCAACATGAGTTGTGTCGTCAGGCGATGCGTGCGGATCAGAATTTTGTTTATATTTCATTACATTTTGAAAGGGCATGGTTTTGGGGGTGATTTTTTTCTCCCAATTCCATTAAACTCATTTTTGTAGTGGATTAGCTTAGAAAACAACTTCTGAGCTTACATACGGATGATCCGGGGTTGATTGATCATCAACCGTCGCTGACAAACCGGGAGATTTTTGGTTCATTTCTCTTCCTCTTTGTGTATTTCTATTTGTTTGGGTTTTTTTTATGATTTTACTTTGAACTTATGTATATTTGTCGCCCATGGCGTTATATTAAACTTGCTTTACAAATCTTTGTTGATTGTTGTCTTAGATTTTTGTTCTATGCTAGAGATTTGAGTTGTTATAGACATATACTACTTAGATTCTTATCTAGGATAATTTTTTTAGTTTTTGAACTCTAGAGATAGACTTGGAGTTGACATCTACTTCGTTATCAGAGCTTAATGCCTCTGTGTGCTTGTGTTGTGCTGAGAGATTATCAATGTGATTACATAGTTGTCTTCTGTGTTGTTGAGGAGATAGAGAGATCATTTCCTTAGTGATACAGTCGGTCTCTCAATTTGGGTTAGAAATGACTTAGGTTGTGAGTGATACGTAGTGATATTGATGAGTATTGTAGGTTAAGTGTAATTGGTCGATAAGTTTAAGTTTGTGATGCAGGCTTGATAAGTTCTTCCTTAGTTTTTTTCTTTTGTTTACATTTATTTTTTGTTGATACTTTTATTTTCTATACCAATTTATCCTCAAACTCATTAACGAGTGAATTATTGAACGAAGATTCAATAACCAATCTCTGTGAATACGATACAATATAACCTATATCACTCGGTAAAATTAATACTTTACTTTTTGCTTGTCGCTATACCGCTGCAACAAAATGGCGCCGTTACCGGGGATTAGCTCTATTGTTTTTGTATTGCGATAATTCTTTTGTTTTTGAGTTTTGTAATTAATATATATATTATATAGAAATTGTACATGGACTTGTATATGATATTTGTGCATATATGTGTTTTCACGTATTGTTGTGAATTGTCTCGTTTTCGTAATGTTTGTTGTGTGATTGTTAGGACACTTTCTTTAGGTTTGTACGGTGTGACAATACCATGGCATGACGAGATGAGGTTACTAGCTCGCACAATAAAGGCTTGGAGCTTATGACATAAAACAAGTGTGTTTGTTTATATTTGTTTATGTGTGTGGTGATTTATATTTTAACAAGTTGAAACAAGGAAATATTCTGAATTTCAAATCTTCACTTTTCAACTTATTAGTTCATTTTCACCCGGTTTTAATTTTGTTATTTGTATTTGTTTTGTTGTGTCAATTTGTGTTTTTTGAAAGCATGTCGTGTTTAGCTTGAGGAGTTTTGTTCGTTGTATATATTGTAAATTTTGTACATTAAAATTTTGTAGGAGTATTATTTTTTCTGATTCTTTTGTTGTTGTTTATACTCAAATTTTGGTTCGGTGACTTGTAGAATATTGAGATGATTTGTCAAGTTTGATCGTTTCAACTTGCATATGTGTGGTAATGATTTTGTTAAAGATTTGTATATGTTCGAGGTATGTGTTTATCGCTTTCTATACTTTAGAATATTCATGATACTTACAAAAGATTTTATATACTTGTTCATCTGTGAATCACTTCAATTCTCACCCTTTTTGTGAGGTAGCTTTCCATTGTTCACATATATTGGAGGCTACAATTCTTGTTTTAACTGGATTTTATTATGCTTAATCTTTTGTTTGTGTTAATTGTATGAATGCAAGAAAAGGACCAAGGCATTTTTTCATTTTGAGCATAATTACCTAGCTAAATAGTCAATTCACCTTGTGAGTGTGTGATCATTAGTAATCCCTTTGAGCTTTTTATCGATATCCATGTTGTATTTGCTAAATGCTTGTCTATGAGTATTTAGTTTCCCTTTTTGCATGGATGTTGATTCGTTGTTTTCTTGAATCCTCAACCATTGTTTTGGTTTGAATTTTTACTTTGCCTTAGAAAGTAGGGAGTATTCACTAAGATGTTGGTTAAATTTAAGTTGGGGAGAAAAATGATTGTGTATTTATTGGTTGATTGCTATGAGGTTGAAAATAAAAAGAAAAATAAATGTGAAAAAGAAAAGATAGAAAAAGAAAGAAAAAAAATTGAAAAATCTTTGAAAAAGAAAAACAAAAAGAGTTCAAATAATTGTGTTAATAGGTGATGTGTGTTGGTGTGAAACTTGTGGTAAAGAAGAAGTTTGATTGAAATTCTATTGTTTGAAACTTTGTGGAAGTAGTTACTCCCTTAGGTTTAGGAAAGTTGTTGTTTCGATTAGCTTTAGGACTTATCACTTGTTTGTTAACCAAGCCACATTACAACCTTGAAAATCCCTTGAGATTCTTGCTTTTATATTTTCAATGTATATTTTTGGATGAATGCATAATTTAGTCTATTGTTTGCAAGATTGTTGGATGAGTGAAAATACCCCATTTTTGTGTGTTTTTCATATGCCGATGATTGTGTTTGCTTGGTGTGATTCATTTGTGAACTATTATTGTTTTATAATGTTTGGCATGATTTTTGTATTTAGCATTTGTTTCGTGTTTATATTATAGTCGTAGTTTAGTGGTAAGTGTTTACTTTGTGTGTATTGTTTTTCATTTGATCCATTGCATTTGTTTTCCGTTTTCAATAACTTATTTATTCGTGATTCTTTGATTTATCATTCTTTGTTCTTTGGGTTATTTGATTTGTTTGAGGACAAACAATGATTCAAGTTGGGGAGAGTTTGATAAGTAAAAATTGCAGTTATTTTTGTATATACTTTTTGTTGCACTTATCAACTCTTGGTTGTTAATGTCAGTTGAATAACCTAACTTTGTGTATAAATATGTTTCAAGGGGAAGCATCACTTCTCAAGCCCTGGTCGACTTTGTAGCCGAGCTCAACTCACCCATTGAAGAGGATTCCCCTTCAAAATGGGTGTTATCCAAGGACAACACCTCCAACATAAATGGAAGCGGTGCATGTATAGTTCTCGAAGGACCTGACAATATAGTTATTTAACATGCTTTGAAGTTCCAATTCATCGCCAACAACAACCAAACAGAATATGAGGCGCTCGTCGCTGATATGATCCTTGCCCTAGAAATAGGAGCTGCCAAATTAAAGGCCAAAAGTGACTCTCAACTAGTAGCCAACCAAGTCTCGGGACAATATCAGGCCAAGGAACCCTTGCTGATAAAATATCTATAGGAGGTACGAAATATGTCCTCACGTTTCCTTTATTTCAAAGTAGGGAACGTCCCCCATGAACATAACTTCAGAGCATATCTCTTGTCCAATCTAGCTACCTCAAAGGTCGCATGGTAAAATATGAAAATCATGTAGGAGACTCTCGTCTCCCATAACATTGAGGAAGATGAAGCATACTCAGTGGAACTCGTCCCTGAGTCCAGCCAGATATCGCCCATACTGCGCTACCTAGAGTCTGGCGAAATCTCATCGGACGAGGGAGAATCAAGGAATATAAGAAGAAAAGCTTTGAAGTACACCTTACTCTCAAGGAAGCTTTACAAACTAGGAGGTCTAGTCCTATGTTGATATTCCTGGATGAGAGGGAAATCTCCTTAGTGCTCATGGAAGTCCATAAGGGAGCCTATAACAGTCATATCGAAGGGAAAGCTCTCTCCCACAAGCTATTAAGAACAGAGTATTACTAGCTCAAACTAATGAAATATAACATCACCTTCTTCAAGAAGTATGATCAATTTCAAAGGCATGTTGACCTTCACCACGCCCCTGTAGAGTTTCTCCAATTGATGATCTCGCCCTGGCCATTCTACTAGTGGGGCATGGATATCATGGGCATGTTCCCTCAAGAACCAGGGTATCTAAAATTCTTGATAGTGGGAGTAGAATACTTCACCAAGTAGATAAAGGCGGAGACAGTGGCAAAAATCACAGTTGAAAGAGTCAAGTGCTTCTATTGGCATAGGATTATGTGTTAATACGGCCTCCCCGACGCCATTGTCTCGGATAATAGGACCTAATTTTCCAGCACCGTGGTCATTGACTTCTGTAAGGATTTGAGCGTGCAGATAAAGTTCGTTCTTGTTGTACACCCTCAAGCTTACGAACAAGTCGAATCAGTGAACAAAGTAATCCTCAAAGGACTCAAGAAGAAGTTGGATGAGGCCAAAGGTCACCAAGGAAACCCCATTTTCCATTGTGTATGGGGCATACACGATATTGTCCATAGAAATCGATACGTTGTCATGGTGATAAGCCTATTTCTAAGAAGAAGAAAACAAGATAGGATTGAAATACGTGTCAGGCCTGATCGAAGAGCTACGAGAAGTAGCCCATATTCGGGAGTTTGCTACCAAACATAGAGTCGTAAGGAGATACAACTCCAATGTAAAACTGACGAAGGTGTAGGAGGGAAACCTAGTACTAAAATAAGTATTCATACCTGCACAACATGAGAAGTTACAACCTAACTGGGAAATACCATACCGCGTATACAAAAAACTTCCTCACGAAGCTTACAAGTTGTAGGAGTTTGAAAGATCGCTTCTGCCCTGGATCTGGAATGAACTTTATCTCTGATATTATTATTGTTAAAATTATTTATAAACGTTATGCCTATGTAATTTTGAATGCTCATTTGAATCTCAAAAACTCACGCTTAAGGGGCGCGACCTATATCAAGCCCTGAAAACTTGGTGTCAAGTATTGCTAGAGGGCTCGATAGAAGTCCCTCCTGAATGACTGAACACCCCACCTGAGGGACTTATCATCTCTCTCAATCGGGATGGATTAGACAACATCTGAGGGACCTCAATTTCCTAGAGTTGACAACACTCTCGCCTGAGGGACTCAATATCTCCTCGGGCGAGATAGCTTCATAAAATCACACCTAAGTGGCGTCACCCATATCAAGTCCCAGAGACTTGGTGTCATGTCTTGCTATAGGGCTCGATAGAAGTACCTCTTGAAAGGTGTCAAATTTGTTGCCTCTTTGGGGCATGATCGACAAGCCCATAACACTTAATCTAATGTCTTGTGCCAATTTTTTGGTTTTTGCTAACATGTTTTTTAATCAAATTTATTACGACCTTGTTAGAGGCTTCAACTTGTCCATTGGATTGAGAGTAATAAGGAGTAGACATAAGTAATTTGAATCCCGCTTCTGATGCAAATGCCTGTACTTTTTGACCAGTGAAAAATAAACCTTGATCAGTTGTAATGGTTTCAGGAATTCCAAACCTATAAATGATGTGTTTTTGAATAAATTCAATTACTGTTTCTTGATCATCATTTACCAAAGTTATGGCCTCAATCCATTTTGTGAAATAATCTTTTGTTGCTTCGATGAAGTTGTTCGAATCTCTCCCATGATATCTAACGCCCATCCTCGAAAAGGCTAAGGTTTGATAATTGCATGTAATTCACTTGTTGGTACATGCTGAATGCCAACATGTTTATGAAAATCCTGACACCCTTTGGCAAAATCAATGCAATCTTTTAGAATGCTTAGCCAATATACGCATTATCGAAACAACAATCACTTTATTTTGTGTCCAGCTTGATGAGCACCATAAGTCCCACTATGAACTTTAGAACTATCAAGTATGCTTCAATTTCTCCCAGGAATTTGAGCAATACACCTTTAGGAGTCTTTTTGAACAACTCATTTCCCATACAAACATAGCTCAAAGGTTTGTATTTTATTTTTCTGTCGATATTTCTGTCGTAACCGACAAAAAGCAAGAGAGTCGCCACCACTACTTACTTGTCCTAAGGACATGAAAGGAACGGAAAAACCCTAATTGTTTATAGATTGATGGATTCGAGAGTTAATTAGATAAATGGAAGGTGTTATGCACCCTTATCTCTCTTGTACTCAAGGGGATCCTTTTTAGACCTAGGACTTATAGAAAATATTTTTTTATTTAATTATGATGTTATCATGTATAGGAAAAGAAACAGAGAAAAAAATGATTTTTAAGTTAGTAGACTCGTCTTGGTTTTTCAACCGTGTGACTACGTATCTCTCATTGGAGCATGAGAGAAATTAGAGTCCTACGTAGTTCGAAGTATGTTTGGTTGGTTGATAAAGAGTCAATCTTTATTAGAATTAAATCGCGCGGGGCGAAGAAAATGATTTGTTGATAAAGTGTTGATCTTTATTAGAATTAAATTGCGCGTGACGAAGAAATTGATTTGTTGTCGCATGGAGCGAAGGATGGTGTTTGATTATTGCGAGGAGCAAAAACCAAAGTTTGATGTGTTGATGAATTTTAATTGTTTTGATTTAAATAATTAATTGGTAAGGCGTTAAATTAACCACTTAATTACTCGAGAATGTAAATTCTATTATTTACAAAAATATTAGAATTTAATTTTAATTGCGAAAATAAGTTTAAAATTATATATAGAATTTTGAATTATGTACTTAATCGAAGAACCCGAAATATCTATTAATCACACCAATTTAAATAGAGTTAATATACAAAGGAAATGTTTTTTTAATATTATTTATATTTTTAATGTTTTTAATAATAAGATAAAATAAACAAATAAATAAATAAAACTAAATAAACAAAAGATATTGAATAAATAAAATAAAATAAATAAATCAAAAGGGAATAGATAGAAAATAAGAAATGTGTAGGAAGCTAAAACCCGAGCCCATAGCCCAAATTAGTTATAACCCTAATTCATAGAACAAAGAAAAGAAAAAAACAATCAAATGGAGAGAAACTATACAGGGAGTTGCCTCCCTTTCAATTATGTTAGGTAATTTATGATGTCGTATGAGTCCCGTCTAGATTTATATTATATATATCTATGACTAAATTGTTAAGTATGACATCGTATTTTCAGTTGGATAACATTAATATAGTTATAATTTATAATTATTTATTAAATTTTAATTCATGTGTTTAGAGTATACAAAATAATATGATTTCTTTTACAGTTCATAAATATTCACGCAGTTTTAATTATATACTAATAATATGTACCGACTTTTAAACATTAATTCGTATTTATAATAAATTGTATAACCATTTTTATAACTTCAATTATATAAAACAACAACAAAATAAATAGTTAAAAGTTATACATTAAAATGATCAGTCAAATGAGTTAACAAATCTCAGTTGAATTCAAATGAGTTAATTTTAAAAATTTATTAAACCTATTTTAGATATTAGTTCATTTTTTCAAACCTAAAATGTATGACAGCTCCCGTCAAATTTCAATTTTAAAACTTTCTTATTATATCATATTTACATTTTTTATAACCTATAATATATGACAGTTACTCGTTAAATTTCAATTTTAAAACCTTTTTAATAGATTATATTTACAAATTTTACAAATCTATTATAAACGTGAGAGCGGACCAAAACGTTTCAAATTTAGAATAGAGAGACTATTTTCGTGAATCAACTAAAATTAAAGATTAAAATTATAATATAGTTTTTCATATTCTAGAAAAAACTAGGTATTTTGACAACAAAAAATTATTAAACATATTTTAAATATATTTTAGTATAACTTTTTATCATATTTAATTATATTTAATTCTAAAAATTTGTTAAACCTATTTTAGATATTAGTCTATTTTTCTAAACCTAAAATATATTATAGCTCTCGTCAAATACTTAAATATTTCTATGTTTAATATATATTATTATAATAATTATAATTAATGTATAATTTTCAAAATATTGTCAATTCAACTAAAAATATTGTTAATTTATATAATTAAAATAATCAATACATATTTAACCGAATTGATCCGATCAACGTATAATTAACACTTTATATTGTTTAATTAATCTCAAAATTTTAACTGTCTTACATTAAAAATAAAAGTAAATAGATACGTTTAATAATAATTTAGTAATAATAGATCATTTTAATTGATTTAATATTTTATAGATTTAATGGCATCATTAGTTATAATGACCACATTTTTAATAAATTTTAAAAGTTAGCCAAATAATACGTTAACTTGGAATACGACATTCTAATATAATGTATCTTTACCCTTACTCTTACTGCCCTTATTCAATGCATGCGGTGGAGATGAAGCTGATGATGAATTTTTCACATCCACAATCAACCCAGTGACATCTTGCATTAGCTTTTCTTTCTTTTTCTGGAGCAGTTCCAGGAGCATTGGAGCAAGAGTAGTCCAACGTTACCTAGAAAGAATATCATTACAGCATCCAATAAAATATAATACTTTTTACAGCTATGAATAGAACTCATGATATCATTGCATTTACTGTTGTTAGTTGATTCCTTTAACATCTTACCACGAAGAATAAAAGTGATTTTCCATTAGCTTAGTTGTTATGTACTTTGCTAGGCTTATTAACTGAATCAAAGTTCTAACTTTTGTTTAGAAATAAAACAGATAATAGAATACAACACAATAAAGAATAAAATTATGGTTTTGGAAAACAGTTGTTTTGCATTGAAAAAAATATGGTTCTGTTTAAAGCCATTAGAAAACCTAATTTGAAAGTCATATAAAACAGAGTGAAGGTCCAAAATAATTGAAAAAGGTAAAAAAAAACATATTGAAGATACATTATACAACACACATAGAAGACAATACAAAATAGTATAACATGTAAAAGACACAGTCAGCAATCAGAAAAGTAAAGTATTATCACAATGAAACTTACACAATATTTAAAAGAGAAGTTTGAATATAGGTTGGTTGAAACATTTAAAAGCAGTTTAAAAGAGGAATAACATGTATCGAAAGAGGAAATAGAAAAGAATAAGAAACATAAGCTTTCGGTAGTTACAATTACGTATAAGGCCAATAAACCTTACATTAACAAAATCAAAATATAATAAATCAGGACTTACGATACCTTATTAATTTTTACTTTTTCAATGGTCTCTTCAAGTGTATCAACACTGTATCCTCGATAAGGAATAAAATTATCAACAAATTATACAATTATGGTTTGAAACCAAAACACAAAAACAGAAATCAAATCTGTAAATATGAGAATAGAAAAACTTTCATGATAGAATGAGGAGAATGAGAACGATAGTTTTATCTCTCACAGAACCCTAAACAACTCTAAGTCGATCCGAATCAGCTGAAATTCAATAGTGACCTGACTGAAATGTAGTAGAGATAAACATTAATATTTATACTTTTTATTGAATAACTGAGGTGCAAACTACTTGGACAAATCTTAGAGAAGTAAATTAAACATGATAACTCATAATCAATTGTGATAAGTCGATTTTACTCTTATAATTAATTCAATTAAATTTTTTAATAAAAAGATTATATTTAATATATCAATACTTTAAAATTTATATATTTGTATTAGAGTTGTTTTGATTTCTTCTTTATTCTAAAGATAATCACTCTTGAATGGACATGTGGCAAGTGTTAAATAAATAAAAATTAAAAGGAAAATAGGATTAACATCAAAGAGGGATACGTAGAAACAGAGCCATAGTCCTTTTCTATCTCTTCTTCGCTTTCGCTATGTTCTCTCTCGTTTCTCTTGGTTTGATACCACCACTTTCCAACTCTTTCAAACTCAAACATATACATCACAAAAGATCAACAACCTTAACCAAAATATAAAAAAACTGATAAAATAAACCTTGCAATTGTGTCGACGAGAAGGATGGTGGGAGCGAGCGGTGAGTTGCGGCATCACCGAGGAGTGCTCGCCGGAGGATGGTGGCGGATCTGGCTTCGGTTCCGACGACATAGAGAGGCGAGCACGGTTGGGTGGTTAACGGAGGCATCTGTTTTTCCGAGTGTGGAGGGCGATTTGTGCGATGGTGGAACGTTAGTGTGTGCGCGTCAGAGGCGTGGTGCTGCGGTGGTTCTCTGGATCAGAAACGAGTTACGCCATGGTTGCCGGATTTGTGGTGTCGAGCAGCGACTTCGAGTAATACAGAGGTTGTGGCGGCTCCGATGGAGTTGTTGTTGGATGGCGGAAGTGTACAGGACTATTTCATCCGTCAATTCGCGGTGCTAGTCGGAAGTGAACAAAAACAAATTTTAATAGAAGTTTGTCGTGGTTTAATTAGTTAGTAACGAATTTGTAGGTTGTAAGTTATTGATTTGTGGAGGATTGGCGGGATAGAAAAAAATGGTTAAAAAAGCTGCAGGTTTATGATATTGGCTATTGCATATGGGTATTTAGAAAAACGTGACAAGATCTGTAATATGTGAATGAATGGTGGTTATAAAAATTGAAAAAAAGTGTTTACACTGTATACGTGTGTGATTATTAGTCAAAAGTGGATGTTGTATGTTGAAAATTCTATGCAGAAAATTAGTTTTTCGTGTGTACGGTAAATGTGTGGGTTTGAATGTTGATATTTTTTATCTAATAATTTTAAAAAACAGCCATCAGAAATCGGTTTAATCAGGCGACCGATTAACATTAAAAGAATCGAAAATAAAAGAGAGGAATCTAATATGAAAATTATTGACCAAGTATTTTTGAAAAAGAAATTTTTGAAAAAAAACTGTAAAAGTAAGTTTGTCAATGAAGTGTGTACGTAAGAAATTATAAAATTATAGATATGAGATGATGTCCATGAAAAATTAGGATGAAAAGAAGATTTTGATTTATAATGTGAGAAATTAGGTTAAGATATAAAAAAAGAAAATAAATTGAATTAAATAATGTTCAATATTGAGGTCCAAATCAAATATCACTTGGTTTTATCTTAGTCAACAAGTTTAAGAATCTAGACCTAACCTATTTGTGACTCTGTGCAAGATACGATTTGAAAAAAATTTGATCTGAAAACAATTTTATTTATTTATAGGTTTTTTTTATACTATTTTTTGAATAAAATAATGATTTTAACAAAAAATAATATTTTAAAAATATAATAAATAAAGGAAAACAAAAATAGTAATTAAATAATAAAAAATATAATTTTTCTGATTTTTAGTAATAATGTAAAGATAAAAAATAAATAGAAAAAATGTCAAAAGATAAAGAATGTGAGATTCGAACTCCTAACTTTATACTTGCAAGTCTTACATCCTTATCAATTGTGTCAATTCATTTATTCGAAATAAACTGGCTTTAGAAAATATATGAAGGACGCACAAATATTTGTTATTTAAAAAATATGAATAATTTTAAAATAAACTATTATATATTTTTTTAACTAAGCAAAAATAAATCAATGTTGAAATGTTAGTATAAATAAACTAAAAAATTTATAAAACTCAAGTTTAAAATAATTTGACTGTTAGAAATAGGGCGGACAAATTTGGGGTATGACAATTTTCAAATGGATTTTCCAAATATTCCACAATTGACTTTCTCCAATATGCATCTAACAAATTGTCAATGGCAAAAATTTCAATAATTTCCCCTAGACTTTTTGCCCCCCCCCCCCCCCCCCCCAACTTTTAGGATTGACATATTTGCAGATGGTGTCGAGACGACTTTCTCCTTTACTTCGACAAATCGTCTGAGCTTTTTCGTCGACACTTTATCCAGATGCAATTTGTGCTAATTCATTTGCTTCTTGATTCTCTATTCTGGGTACATATGTAATGCTTGCATCCTCAAAGCCTTTCAACAATTGCGAAGTATATCAACAAATATTCTTTGATGCACTTATACTCGTGTGATTTGTTTAATCACCAACTCTGAGTTGCCTTTGATTTTAACTTTCTTTGCGCCCAAATTCCGCAAGATTTTGAGCTCAGTGATTAAGGCTTCGTACTCTGTTTCGTTATTGGAACATTTTCCTTCCACTCTGCATTTGAATTTCGTCGGTATTCCTTTTGGAGAAATTATCAAGACTCCGACAGGGATTCCATTCTTGTGGCTTGATCCGTTAAAATATAGTTTTCAAGCCTTTGTATCAACCACATTTACAGATGGCTCGACTATTGCATGATCGACAATAAAGTCTGCCACAATTTGGCGTTTCATGGCCCTTAAAGGTATATATGACAAAGAAAGCTCAGTTAATGCAAGTGTCCATTTGCCAATTCGACTATGTAATATGGGTTTAGACAACATATGTTTGATAACATCAAAATGAGACGACACATAAACATCAACTGGTTTAATAATTGCTTTAATTTCATACATGATAAGTACAAACATAGGCACAATTTTTCGATCTGACTATACCTAGTTTTTGCATCTATTAATACTCGACTAAGATAATAAATGGGTCTTTCGACACCACCGTCATCTTCTTGGGCTAACACGCTTCCCACTGTCAAGTCAGATGCAGTTATATACAATCTCATATTTTTATTTCTACTAGGAGGCAATAAAATGGGAGGATTCGCTAGATATTCTTTGATTGCGTCGAAAGTCTCTTGCTGCTCTTTTCCCCGGTGGAAATCACTTTCTTTTTTAATCTTGAGAAATGGCGAGAAAACCTTCGCCTTGCCACTTAGATTCAATATAAATCTCCTCTAGAAATTGATTTTCCCCAACAAAGATTGCAACTGCTTCTTTTTTGAAGGAGACTTGAGATCCAAAATTGCCTTTATTTTATTTTGGTTGATCTCTATGCCTTTTTTATGCACTACAAAGTGAAATTCTGGTACAGACAACACGCATATATCCCAACATCATAATGATGTTAAGATAAATGTTATAGTATCAAGTAGCAGAACATATCATTTAAGCTGTAAGTGATACATAAATAAAAATTGCAGAATGATAAATAACGCATAGAGAGTTATTAATCCAGCTCAGTGCAATATCACCTACATCTGGGGGCTACCAAGTGAGGAAGGAAGTTTACCATCAGCAGTATTAGTTCAAAGCTAAAGTTCCCCTATTTACAATTTCTCGCCTAATCCCTACCCAGTGCTGCTTCTACCTAGGCACCTCCTAGATATGAGAAATCACCATCTCACTTTAAATCACCTCAGTGATATCTAACAGTCCCAATTCCAGTGACTGCAACAAATACAATCCAATTTAGAAGATTACACTTCAAATACAAAAACTCAAACTCTTTCTTAAAATCTTTGAGTGAGAATAATAACTTGACTAACAGTCAAGCAACAAACAGTCGACCATATAGTATCAAAAGATACATGAGTGACTTACAAACTACACAAGAGATTCTCAAAATATAAGATTTATGCTTCCCCTGGTTTTATAATTGTTGAAAACTTCAATTACATTAGGTTAGGATTTCCCTTTAAATACAACTCTACAGTCCATGGGCTTCAATATTTTGAGTCCAAGAGTTTCTTGATTAATAAGCTGAGTGATGCACCAATTGTATAGCAAATCTCCTTAAATCTTGGAACAACCAATACATAGTTTCTTAAATTATTTCAAGGCCCAATTTAGTAACTTTTGCACAACTGGAGATACAAATTTGTTCCAAAACAAATCTTCTTAACCTGCAAAAATATTTAATATATATCCAAAGGAAATATAATAGAACCAAATCAAATTTGTCAAGATTTAAAAAGAGCAGCAAAAACCTGCTGCATATCAGAACAGTATGCTATAATATCTTGTTAAACATCTAGTCAGAACCATGTTTTAGCAAAATGTTGCCAATCCACAAAACTGTGGTACTAACAATCTTCCCCCTTTGGCAAGTTTTGGCTAAAACAACCAAAAACCAAATAACATGGGAAGAGGAATAAAACCACATAACGCCAACACGAACTACATGCTAAACATGTAAACTTTGTACACGAGGAATAAGATAAAAGACACTCCCCCTCAAACACATAACACCAACACCATTATGAACTTTCGAGGTAAAGTCTCATATGAGAAGAACTCAATTCCAGATAACTCACAGCATATGACACAACTATGCTCATAACTCAAAATGCAAGACACAACAGAAAGACAGAGACAGACTAAGACAGACTCGGATAGGATGTTAGAACATCCTATGAAACCGACTCAGACAAGATGTTAGAACATCCTTGCAACCCAACTGCAAGAACAAACTCAAGACTCGCATGATGGACAATCATGCTCCCCCTAAAATGTTGCATATAACAACTGCAACAACACTTAACTAAGACTTAGACCTACTACTACTTTTCTCCCCCTTTTTAGCCCAAAATTGATTAAAACAAGTTTAAAAGAACTTGACAAAAAAAGGATCAAAACAGGCAAGAATTGATTCAAGACACACAAAAGAAAAACTCAAAAGAAACTGACTCAATAAAAATACAAATTGTGTCAAGGGAAAAGAACTCCCTTAACCAGGACAAACTCAATTAGAAGAAGAAAAAAAACCACAAAAACAAAGAGTAAGTCCAAGTTTCTCCCAAAATAACAAAATTTGATGCAGGACTAGAAGCATCAAACTAACTTAAGGGAAAACAACTCCCCCAAGCAGGACTGACTCAACAAGAAACAAAAACATACCCTTTATATATATATATATATATATATATATATATATATATATATATATATATATATATATATATATATATATATATATATATATATATATATATATATATATATATATATATATATATATATATATATATATATATACAAGATAGCAGTCACCAACTATCCAATTCTCTCTCCTGAGTCAATGAACTTGACCTAGTCTTCATTAGCATCTAAATATGAATCATGTAAATGAACTTGATTCTTCTTCAGGGATTTCATCTCTATCACAGATGTTTTCCCTGTCCAGGATGCTCCAGTTGATATTCCAACATTTCTTTCAATGTTGAACCCTGCCTTTTTTGGATCACTTCCCTTATCCTTGTTGGATTCCAGCAAATGAACCTTCTTGGCACCAGTATCTTTGGAAGATTTACTCATATTTAAACAAAGTATATGAGAAAGGTGAGGAAGTAAAACATATAAATATAAGGTGAGTTACTTTGTTTGTAATGAAAACCTTGCTTGTAACGATAAATTAGTCAATGAAAGCGTTATTGGAAGGAGATAAAATATTCTTTAGACACAGTATATCACTCAATAATAGAGAGACACGCTCTTGTTCAAACTTTTCTCTTTTCAAAATTTTGACTGCTGAAAATGTTACAACTTTTGAAATGACATTATCCATGCCATTGAAAATGCTTCTTTTGAGATTGCACACAACACAAAGAGGAATGTAGTTGGTAACACCGACCAAACAGTTACTACCAAAAATTCTCCCACAGTGCAATTCCAAAAATACCCCTTTGTATACTCAAAATAACTTCCACCTCATGTTATGATAAAATATTTCCCAAAATTCCTTAGACATACCAAGCTTGGGAGTGCCAATATTATGTAGCAAGATCCCTGGAATAATGATGACATGCCCAATGAATTTGTTCTACAACTTTATGTGCTTTAACAATGTGTGCTTGAACAATGTCGAAGGAATAGTTGAGTTCATGCAAGATGGTCAGATCAAGTTCTTCTGTTATCCCCCAAATGCCGAGACTGGAAGGCACACCATCTAAAGTGAAAAGTTCAGGTAGAGAAGCTTTTTGTTCATTTGAATTTTTGTTTGTAATTTCTCTAGTTGATTCAAACATTTATCTTTATGTCAGACATTTGGTTGTCCTCATTAATGCATTGCATATGTTTGTCTTGAATTAATCCATTCGTTTTCACTATACTTAAACTATGCTTTTACTTCCTTTTGTGATATTCAACTCTCGATTAAAAGTTATAAGCCTTTAGAGGGAGGATGACGAAAAAATACCGTAATCTCTACAGTATGATTTTGAATAGACCTTACTGATGATGTACATGCGTTGTTTCAAACCCTAAACAGTGGACGTATAAGGAAGATAATCCCTAGTTAACCCCTTTGAGCCTAAGAAGTTGGAGTTTTCTATTTCGTATAAATTGAAACCTTTAATCATAACCTGTGGCAGGGTAGTTTCTCAGTTATATCAAATATGTATTCACTCGAAAGCTTTCAGTTCGTACACAACAAATAGCATCAGAGACATCCTTCCAAATAAAAAGATGGTGATGGTTCCCCGTAAAACAGGTAGTCATTATCTTTCAAAAGAAGAGTCTGTTAAGTCAAAACCTATGAAGGAGACTTAAGAAAAAACCGGGGCATCCCGCTGACTGTAATCACAAAAGAAATGGTTCAGGCAAAAGGTAGGGATAATAAAATAAAAAAAGATGTCGCTAAAAATCCTCGACAACAAAAAAAAATGTTACAAAAATGACTGCATTCTCAAATAAACTTCCAGTACCCGAACCATCACCAAAAAATCATTCTAGACTCAATTGGAATCTAAACGCACAATTAACTGAGTGTAGGGTTGAAGAACATCACGGAGAACGGGTTGGGTACAAATAAAATTTGAGCCTTATCGTGAACCATGCTACATTACAACCCTTAAAAGTCCTAGCTGAAGCATGGGTTAGTTTGAAAGCATATTGTTACAAAAGGTATCCTGACTCCTGTAAGGTTTACTATAAGTCCTGAGTTCAATTCATATTCTTACAAAATTCTGTTGTTTACTAAAAATAAATTTTTAAAACTTCAAGACAAGCATAAAATTTTTCATTTATGATACCACCGTTTGCATTGTTTGACAACAAATAAATTTGCACGAGGAATGTCCAATGAACGAAAATCCTCTCGGTAAACGGAATCACTTCAAATGGAAAGACACTTCCAATGACAAACCTTCCATAATCTAGGGGCATGACATGTTATTTTCCAGCTCATATGTGGCAGTCAAGTCGAGATTCAAAGAATCTCTCATGAAGCCCTGAATAACCAGGGACAAATCTCCATATGAATCACTTGGGGCATGTTATATTGATCAAAGTTCCAGCAAAAACCACTTTGAAATTTGAATCTTCGGTATCATCAAATTGCTTATCTGTGCTAGTAGTATCAGATGGTGTCAGTATCATGTCTTCGGATCCTTCCATGACAGTTCTTAGAAAAATAATGAGGAATGTCAAGACTATCAAAAACTTGACCAATAACTTCAAACATCAGGTGCATCGGACTAACCCCAGGGGAAAACGGGCTCCCACATATGAAGGGTCACATACGACCAAGCAAACATTTTCTAACAGTGCTACAACACTTACTACTATGGACAGTGACAATTCTCCTCACCCTGTGAACACAGACATATTCGGAAGATACTACGCATAAACGAGACCCGCTAGGTTGACATGCCTAGGCAAAAGTAAGGGCATCCCGGCGAGCCAAAAGGGTTCAGGAAAAAATTAGGGATATATATATATATATATATATATATATATATATATATATATATATATATATATATATATATATATATATATATATATATATATATATATATATATATATATATATATATATATATATATATATATATATATATATATATATATATATATATATATATATATATATATATATATATATATATATATAAAGATGGTACACCTGGCAAGTCGAAAACCTGAAAAGGTGGCTTGGGCAAAAAAGGGTATCCCGGTGGACTGAAAATCTGAAAAGACGGTCCAGGAAAAAGTTAGGGATTAAAGTGTACGACTATGTCCCGTTATCTCATCACTTGTCTATTAGTAAAAGACTTATCACCTTGATCAGCATTTATCGAGGACTCTAGGAGATAGGACAATGTTTAAGTCATCCATAAATCCCCGTAGAGCAATCCCCACGGGATTATCTCCACAGAGTCATCTTCACCAGCTCATCTTTAACAAAGATACATTCCCCTACAAGTCTAAAATGCCTTCGAACATAAAGTGGGGCATCTTCTAGCTGATAACATAGACATACTCACCAACAGATCCCCCTAGCGGATAAAGGAACATGATCTTCTCCCCAGCAATATCACCCACCTACGGAGTTCCAATCAGTACAATTCATGGAAATTCTCTTCCCCAACTGAGTTTGAAAACTGTAAAACCTATGCAGATTTATTTTCTCTAGCAAAATTCAATTTCCCCAGGAGAGTTTTGTTTCCTCAGCAGAATATTTCTCTGTAAATATGGTTTATTTCCCCAACAGATTACAAGTCTCCTAAGCTTGAGTCAATTCCTCAGACTACTACTAATCACCGGCAAAATTCTTCTCCCTGGTAAAGTTGCCATTATCCCCAGAAAGTTGCTGCAAAACATGGAATCTGACTAGATACCAGTTTACTTTATCCTCCCCATACGAGTCGGAATTTTATCCATCTCCTTTATCCCCAGCCAGGGTATATAAGAATTATCTTCCCCAAACGAGTCGGAAGGTTACCCATCTCTTTTATCCCCAGTCAGGATATATGAGAAATAAACTCCCCAGTATAGAAACGGACGACCAAGGTTCTTAAACTCTACTCCCTAAAAATAAATCAATACTTCCCCTGCAGAGTTTCCTCAAACAAGTAAGAAGGAATCCCCAGTGGAAGCATTCTAGATAAGATTGAAAATACACATACTCTTCATCCCCAGTAATTGTCAGGGATTTATTTTCCCAGACGAAGATACTGCACGAGTTTACAAATACACTTCAACAACATTTTACATTCGTGCATCATAGAATATGCATACAGAATACATATAGCACAATCTCATTTATTTTGAGAACATCATTTACGCAATGCATTTCATGCAACATGATATTGCATACAACTAACTCTTTACCTTTTCAGAAAATATCAATCAACAAACGAATATTAGCAATAGTTCTCAAATAGGTCCAAGATTAATTGCTGAAACAGGACAAGGCAACTATCTATGTGGCCAGGTTCCAGATTAATTATCGAAGCAATACGGGGTAACTATTTGAATGACCAGCCATAGATTAATTCCTAAAACAAGACAGGGCAACTTTATGTGAAAAATAGATTATAGATCAATTTCTGAAATAAGACGGAGCGACTATCTACGTAACCAAGTCATAAATTAATTCCCGAAACAGGATGGGGCATTTATCTACATGAAGAGATTGAAGATTAACTCCAGAAACAGGACGGGGAAACTATCTTTCTTTCTTTATGGTCAGATAAAGATTAATTCCCGAAACAGGACATGACGACTATCTTTATCACCAATCGTATGAACTCCCGAAACAAGACAAGTTTACCAACAAAGCAGATTGTAGATCAATTCTCGAAACAAGATAGGGTGACCATCTACATGATAAACAACAACTCAAACACCTTTCCTAGAGTTTCTTTTAGAAAGCATGGTTCAGATATAGTCGAGCGAAAACTCATTCTAATCCACTTGTAGATAAAATCGGACGAAGACTCATTCTGATCCACTTCAAGATACATTTAGGATAGACTCATTCCCATAAATATTTTAGATACAGTCGGGTGAAGACTCATTCTGATCCACTTTTGAGATACAGTCGGGCATAGACTCATTCTAACATATTTTTCAGATACAATCGAGCATAGACCTTTTTTGGCTCAGATTAAATCGACCAAAGATTTATTCTGATACTTCTTCCAGTAGAATTTTTCTGGCTCAGATTAAATTGACCAAAGATTTATTCTGATACTTCTCCCAGTTAAAGATTTAAAGATATCTGTTGGCTCAGATTAAATCAACCAAATATTTTTTCTATTACTTCTCTCAGTAGACCTTTTCTGGCTAAGATTAAATCGACCAAATATTTATTCTGATACTTCTCCAATTAAAGATTTAAAGACCTCTGTTGACTCAGATTAAATCAACCAAAGATTTATTCCGATACTTCTCTCAGTAGACCTTTCTGGCTCAGATTAAATCGGACAAATATTTACTTTGACGCTTCTCACAGTTAAAGATTTAAAGACATCTGCTAGCTCAGATTAAATCGACTAAAGATTTATTTTGATATTTCTCTCAGTAGACCTCTGTTGGCTCAAATTAAATCAACCAAAGATTTATTCTGATACTTCTCTCAGTAGACCTCTGCTGGCTCAAATTAAATCGACCAAAGATTTATTCTGATACTTCTCTCAGTAGACCTTTTCTGGCTCAAATTAAATCGACCAAAGATTTATTCTGATACTTCTCCCAGTTAAAGATTTAAAAACCTCTGTTGGCTCAAATTAAATCGACCAAAGATTTATTCTGATACTTCTCTCAGTAGACATTTTCTGGCTCAGATTAAATCGACCAAAGATTTATTTTGATACTTTTTCCAGTTGAAGTACATCGTAGACTTATTTTAGTTTCTATCAACATTTTCTTCAAAGGGCGTCTATAAGCCCATCTCCGACGACTCTCCATCACCTCTAAATGGCATCTATAAGCCCATCTCCGACAATATTCTGTCATCTCTCCAAATGGTATCTCTAAGCCCATTCCCGATACAATCAACCGACAACATTACTTCTTGCACAAGCGAGTGTAAATCTCTAAGCACTTAAGTGTTCAATCATCTTCTACCTTCAAGTTGCGAATGGCGGACGCGCCAATCTAACTCTTCAGGTTTAAGAAGATTGAACAGGGGCAGCTGTTGTACTCAAAAACTTTCCCTCCCTTTTCTTCAAGACATTCTCTTAGAGTTTCCAACTGCTCAAGACTACCAAGCCTTCTCAGACTCCAAGACATGTCAACTGATTCTTTGTTTCATCCGAGAATTAAGAATTGCAAGTATTTCAATCTGAATCACATTTTTCTCCTATCCATTGGCCCTTGAGCTAGGTTCTTTGACTATTGGAGTGTGTGACATCTTTATGAGCAATATTTTTGAAGCATCATCTTCATTCATATCATACAAAGTGTGATTCAAGACGCAAGATATGAGTTTGTGGGTTACTTTTGATCAAGATTATTTTGAGGTATTCATTCAAGTGTGTGCTAAGCTTGGAAAGATGGTCTACATGTTTTTCTTGGTATTCAAGTTACAAGATTAAAATGTTTATCATGATCATTCAACATCTATCATGATATTGTATCATGCTTCATTCTTTCAAATCTCTTTCCCTTAAGTCAAGGCATACTTGATTGTGGTTCATAAAAGAAAATATAAATAGACTTATCTCACAAATTAAGGTTCTGGTCATTATGATAAGAAGTACTTCGCATAGCCAATTTTGTAACTTGTAGATCTCATTTCAAATACCTTAAATTCAAAATATAAATTTTCTTGTGGAAGATGATGGGTTTTGAAGTGAAGATCAAAAGAATTCAATACATTCTTGAGTTTAGGAAGAAAGGGGAAAATTGAATACGTTTTTAAGCAATTCAAAATCTAAATGTACATTCAAAGTTCCTAAACTTGATTACAATTATTTCAAATCCTACAAGTTTCACAATACTTCTCCAAGACATTCTCATTCAAAATTTCAAGTCCATTCAAGTGTCAAGCAACTAGCAATTTCATCAACCATCACAATTTTATTCAACCTTCATCCAAATGGTAAACGAGATATAAGTGAAATTCATCTATTTTATCAAAATCCAAAAGTTCATTCAATGATAAATTTTTTATAAGAAATTCTACTTCAAATCTTCAAGCTCCTCATGGCCATTTCCTCGACTTCTTCCTCAAGTCCTCTTCTATGCCTTTCAAGTTCATCTGTTCCTCATTAACATCACATGAAACAAAAAACAAATTGGTTAGCAAACAAAACTTGAAAATAAACCAAGAAATTATCAAGCAAGAGTTTCTGAATTTCATCATAAGGGTTTGTGATAGGAATCAGATTATAGGGTGGTTTTCAGTCATGTTTAAACCCAACAACAATCAAAGCCTCATACATTGTTTTTCACAAGATGATATTTGAATCCAATCAGGGGCCAAGTTTCATCTCTAATACAAATCACAAATTTAGTTTGGTTCAAAGTGAGGCAAAATCAAAGAAAATAAAACTCAGAAAAAAGGTTCATCATAGTCGCAAGTACAGAACTGTCAAGCACAACAAGAAGCATCGCAAATCAAAAGTGAAAACTTTGTAAAAGACCAGCCTGGTTACAACAAGCCATAATTACAGGTTCAAGGCCCAAATATACAAAGTTCACACCTCAGCACAAAGGCTTATCATAACATAGCAGAAAAATGATAAAGCAACAAGTCAAAAGCATCATAGTTCAACCCACTTTCACAAAATCACGATTTCAGCATAACAGGCTCAATCACCTCTACTACAAATCTCAAACAAAAGGAACTTGTTTGGTTCACAATAAAGTTAAAAACTCAAAAAGTAATGTACTGCACAAGTACAAACTCAGTTGAAAAGACAGTACAGAAAATCAGAATTCACACAAAGTCAGCAAGCAACAGGGACAGTTCACAAAAATACAGATAGACAACCATAAAACATGCAAGCCCTAAGGATGTTCTCTTCCATAATTTTCCTTAAAATCAAGCTCAAAAAAAAGTTCAAAGGGGGAGAAGACAGAAACACAATGGCAAAAAACCACAAACCCTAGATTGAAAAATCATCTTCCTCAATCGTTCAAAGAAAAAGCAAAAGCCCAACATACAGTTCATACAAAAATTATACAGAAACATAGCCGCAACAACAAAAACCCTAAAGGATTCATCATCTTCTACAGTATCATCAAACCCTTCAAATTATTCACAAAGAAGGCAAAAGAAAAAGTTCATACAAAAATATACAGAAACAGCCACAAACCAAAAAACCTTAATCTTTGTTTCATCATTTTCCTAAAACATAAATCCCTTCAGAATCTCAGAAAGAGGAAGAGGAAGAGAAGTTTAGACCGGTCTCACCCAAAAAACGACGAAGGAGGTCACATCCAAGCGCTAGGGTTTCGAAACCCCCTTTCAAGATCTAGGTCAAATCCCTCACCTCCTGTGAAATGAAAGGCCGGATTAGTACAGAGGAGAAAGAACCTAAGAGATTGATGTAAAAAAATCATGAATAGGAGCTAAGATGCCATGATTGCCGCCGCCTGCCGCCACCGCTAGGGAAATTTCCGGCGAGTCCTAAACACATAGAGAGGCAAGAGAACAAAGGGAAGAGGAAAATATATTTTTCTATTTTGTTTAAAATTTTACTTTTATTAATCTATTAACAATTAATATGGTGGTGACACTTATCACCACCCTCATGGTCACAGGTTGATGATTCCGTGCAACATCTCCACCATAGCAATCGTACACCTCCACTCACAAACCCAAGATCCAGATCAGACGACCCCAGAAATGTTCCCACGTGATGTACCACCATAACCCAGACACACATGATCCAATATTGGAAGCTTATTGGGCCTAGTGAACCTGTTTCAGTGCCCCCTTACTGTTTCACCACGCTGGTCCATTACTATTACTTTTTATTTTTATTTTTTTTGTTTTGTTTCAAACAAAAATTGGACAGGGTCCAATATTTTTCTGTTCTTTTCACCCCCAAATTTCTATTATACTCGGGCCCATTAATTTTTTTTTAATTTATCCATTTTCTTTTCTTTTAAATAATTTTATTAAAAAATAATAAAATCATAAAAGAAACTTAGGTTTATGTTTTCATAAATTAACTTAATTTTCATAATTACATATTAATTTGATTTAATCATTTTTTGCTTTATTTTGTTAATTAATTTGAACAATAATTAGAATTAGGTTTTCTTTTATTATTATTTCACAAAAAATTTCTAAACCTTAATATCTAAATTATTTTCTAAACAAATCATTTAAACTTAGGCTTTATTTTCTTAATTTCAATTAATTTAGATTTCTAGGTTTTATTAAAATATTAATTAACTTCTCTTGTAATTAGAATTAATTAGTTTAATTAGGTTAATTATAAAACTTTTTTCCATAAAAAATCATCAAAACAATTCTTTCCTCTATTTCATATTCTTTTGCGCATTTTGTTATTTTGCATTATTATTTATGTACATGGTTTGTAATAGATAATTAGAGTTTATTGCTTTTCTCTCCATTTAAAATTTGTACCCCTATTCCCGAAGCATTGTAATAGCGTAGGATATTTAATTTTCGCACTTTACTATTTTGTAATTGCCCCAAAGCCTTGTAATAGCGTAGGACATTTAATTTCCGCAACTTACCGCTTTCCTTATTATTATTAGTTTAATAGGATTGTATGGCAAGATCTTAAAATAAATACTAGACAACCTAATCTAAGATAAATACTTGAATCACAACACACTTGGCACACTCACACCTCTAGGATTAACCCCACTTGATGCCTCGGATATAAACAATCATGTCTCTCGAACGTGGGATGTTTTAGCAAAGACACTCGATTAAAAGATTGTAGTCCCTCGATAATCCTTCGATATTGCCTTCGATAAACAATCTTAGTCCCCGAAAACAATTGTTAAAGTATCTTACAAGTTGCCTTCTATGACTGTACGATGACCCATGTCCGTCCCTCACATGCAATGATAAGGCTCATTACCAACCAATGGTAAAATAGCACTATCTAAAGGAGGAGGAAAAGAACAAATTTTTTTTTGAGTTGGTAGATTGCTTGTAATTGCTTGCTCACTAACAAAACCATTTTCATACTTCACACTTTCAAACACTTTTCAAAACAAACATTATGTATACATTCTAAAAGATACGAGAATCATTACAAAATTGCCTTACATTGGCATCTTCAAAACATCTTTCCAAACACTCACTTTCAACAAATATTTTCAAAATCAAAACTTTGTATACATTCTCAACGATACGAGAATCATTGCAAAGTTTGTCGAACAAAGGCGTTTTCAAAATATTTTCAAACTTACATAAAACACAAAGCATTTCAAAGTGAGTTAGCAATTTAGAGCCCGTAGATAACTACAGATGAAAAGGGTACTAACACCTTCCCTTTTCATAACCTACCCCTCGAACTCAAGAAAATTCACAAAAGGTCTTTCCTGTTCTTTTCACCCTTTCCTTTATTGGATAAAATAAAAGTCGGTGATGACTCTTGCTATCTGCAACATTTGTGATAAAATACAAAACACCCAAGTCAGTTCTCCCACCGTATTACATGCACTATGAAGTGTTTTTAATGAAACTTTTTTGAACTATGATTCCAATGCAAGTATGTGAAACATTGATAATGCGTATGTCATGAATAATTTTGAAAACCCGTGTTATGGAGTAAGACTAGCATGTATAATTATTTCACGAATAAAATGTGACGTCCTTTTGTTGTATTACTCTGATATTATTTTAAATAATTATAAACATTTCGTTGGGTTTAGAAGGGTGTTACATTGGGCATCCAAATATCTCCTTTGAACTTTCTCCTAACACATGAGTCAACACCCTTTGGCCTACGCCAACTTTCCTGCAAACCAAAACATAAATAAGATACACGCCATAACCCCGAGGAATCAATTTTCTTGGAAGATTCAAACAACATATACAGAACAACAACAAAAAATGAAATTCATAAATAGAAGATAAAGCATATAGTGTAGAAATATCAGTCAATGTGATTGGTATGCCAAAATCCAAAAGAAGGATGGGTCACAGAGAAAAACCTATCACTACACAGGTTAAACATAAAATATTATAAAAAATGAAAATGACACACAATTATTTTCAGAAATAGTAGAATATACAAAGTAAGGATTCCTCTTATAGTTACTATCTAATCTCTAATATGAAAAATTACAATTTATGCATGAATATAAAATCTAAATTCAAATAGTTCAAAAGTTTTTAAATTTATAAAGTTCCAAATAATCACAGGGATACACAAAATAACTTTAGTTTTTGACATCTAAATATTACATAATGTTGATATGAGCTAAATAAGTATAAGAAAACAAAATCAAAGGCATATTGTTGATCTTGAGAGCTTAAACATACCTTAAAGGTATCTCCAAATAATTTCCAAACATTTAGTAAATCATTTGATAAAACAAAGACCCAAAAACTTCAAAATATACCAAAAAAAAAACTAATAGAGCTTACAAATTCCTAAAACATATAAAAACAAGTAATTTTCATGGACATACCTGACACATATTCTCCTGTCACTTTAAGGCCTAATTAACCTCTTGAAATGCTTCTTGATAATCTTCTTGATTAGAAAAGGAACCGCCATCTTGTCTTTACAAAACACACAAATTATTTTCTTCAAATAATAACCAACTAAATAACCTTAAAAAAATTTAGACTACACCTGTAACACTAAAAAACAATAAACACAATAATCATGCATAGGATGTCATTCACATACAATCTATCCTCTTTTACAAACATGTATTATTCCCAAATGTCTACCCAAGGAAAACTAACTATGGAACCCATCTAATGAAAAACTTGAAATAGATGGATAAGATTAGAGGATTGGAAGCTTAGTTGGAAGGAGACTATTCAAAAAAGCTATTTTGATTGGTCATGCAAGATTGAAGATGAAGGACTTCAAATTTCTTCCTTATCTTCTTATTTCCTTGGGTATGATTTGAGAGAGGATAAAAATGACAAAATGATTTGAGGGTTTGGAATTAGTAAAAAAGGATTTTAAGAGTTGGCCTAAGGAAAAAATTGTTTTTCCACTGCCACTTGAATTATTTTACTAATGTAGTAATTAGAAAATTTTCACACCCCAATTTTGTCCCTACCCTTTTTCATATCATATGGCTATGAGTATTTTATATTTCATCTGATTCTAGGATAACAACTTCTTAGATCACGGTTTTATTCATCAGCCATTTTGGTTTTTATCATAAGCATGCATCATCTATTAGCCATTGGATTGCATCTTCATATAACAAAGTCAAAGCCCAACAAAAGTCAAGAAAATAATTCTCATATAATCTTTCATTTTGATTATATTGTCAGTAAAAGTAGTTGGATTAGTTAATCGTATTTTCTAGTGTTGATCAACCTACCAGCGAAAGCGGTTGGAGTAGTTAATCAATCTGTCCTTTGAGAGTTTCCTCTGTTAATGCTAAGAGATTTTCTCAGTTGTTGATTGTTTTGTCTTTTGAGAGTTTTCTTTGTTAATGCTCATATAATCTTTCAATTGTTATTTGTTTTGTCTTTTGAGAGTTTTCTCTGTTAATGCTTTTGTCATTGAAAGCGAAACCCTAACCAGTGGGTGGAGGCAAACCCTTCATATCCCCAGCAAGGTTAACCCTTCATGAATTCGTCTATCGCACCATATATTCTTTGAAGGATAAAATTTGAGTCTTTCTGTATTAAATTATCTTCCACCTCGAAGGTATGAAGACTGTTGTTATTCATACTCTCGGGTTAAAGGTACTTAAATAGGGGCAACTGTTACAATCTAATTTTTTCCCTACCCTTTCTCATATCAGCTAGATATGGGCATTTTAAATTTCATATGATGCTAGGATAAAAGGTTCCTAGATCATGGTTGCATTCATAAGTCATTTTTGTTTTTATAATAAGCATGGATCATCTCTTGGTCATTGAATCTCATCTTCATATAACAAAGTCAAAGTCCAACAAAAATCAACGAAATATTGACTCGAGCTAAAAGGGCAAGGTTCAATTCCCTTTATGCATTTACATTTATTTTACATGCGTCATATGCATTGAATTGTTTATGTACACCATTCATACACATTTGTTCATCTTATCCTCCTAATATTTTTAATTTCCAAAAGTCAATTCAAAGGATTTTTGACTAATGGCCATTGACATATAGAATATTCCACTTACATTCATCATTCATTACATATTTAGTCATCACCACATGGTCGTAAGGAAAATAACAAAAAGGAGAATTTGAATAGAATGTATGGTGGAGATTTGAACTTGCAATTCAAGAATACCATTAAGCCTTACACCTTATTCAAAATTCAAAATAATGACCAAAACAAGGTGTGAGTATAATTGGTTTTGAATTTCATGATTCATTTTTCCAAACTCACACCATTGGATTAATTCAAGATTAAAATCAACAAAGACAATACAAATTTGATTAGAATCTCAATTTTGAAATTGAGTCTACATTTATTTTTAGCCAAGCCATATACATGGTGTATTACCATCATCATCATCACCTACATTTCAAATTGGCAAGGAAAAAACAAAAGGATTAGAGAAGAATTTAAATTGAGAATTCCACATTCATTTGCAACATCACACGATTTTATTTCATTTCCATCAAGTTTGAAATTTAAATAAACCAATTTGAATTAATCCTTGTTACATTCCAAATATTAAATAAGCCAAAAAATCACCCCAAAAAAAAAAGTAGATTCAACATTTCATCCTCATCTCACCAATTATCATCACATGGCCACAATATTACACCAAGACAAATTTCAAATTAAAAAAAATTAACAAAATTGATTTGAATTGAACAAAGCTGAAATAATTTTATTTTAATTAACATTGAATTTGGGTTACATTAAGTTTGTTACAAGAAAGAGAAAGCTTACGCATGGTATACAACAAACAAACCCACTGATCTTTCTCTACTCCCCCACAAAATCAACATCAAAATCTCTCAAATTCCTTCTCAAAATCTCCACACAAACTTCACTCAATTATAGCTTGCAGAAGACCTCACACAATTCCTCACTCAAATTTCACAAGAATCACACTAACAAACTCTAAATAAATATCTACTCACACACTTGAAATCATAATCCACACACTTACAATTGAGCCTATACAATGTATAATATAATATCTCATTTCTATCCAACTAATTATATAAAATTAGAGTTTTAAAATTTCCAATAACATATGAAATGTTACACTTTCGACTTAAAACAACGACATTCAATCACTTATGATTCAAATACATAACACATAAAATTTGGATGAACCGATAACAACCTGTTTAGTCTTTAAAAATAAAACAACTTTCATTACTACGCAGCGGAATAACAAAATTCAACTGAAAACACCATAACATCTTTTCCAACTCAAAACAACTTTAAGACAACAAGTCTTTAATGAAAACAACTTAAAAATTCAGCAACATAATAAAAACCAACAATAAAAAAAACATGTGTTCATCCCCGCAGGTGTTACGTATCAGAGAGACAACACCGACTCGAACTAACGAAGGTAACAACTATCCTTCTTGATTACCTGTATGTTATCAACAGAGGGCAACATTCAAACAGAATGGGTGAGATATTGAACAATATAATTGAGTGTATGATAAACAATATGTTAGATCGGATTATATAAAATCGTCATTCACAACTTTCAGCCAACATCAATCATCACAAGTCAATAACACAAAAACTTAAATATGCAACACAGAATGCGACTCGTTACAATGCACATGCATGTGGTACCATTGGAGCAGAACTTCCAACATAAAAATCTGCCAATTAATAGAGGCATCAACAAAGCATAAACCTTCAACTTAATTTGTCAATCTAGGTCAACTTACTGAGCATCAGCTCCAACTTGATATGCTATGTATGCAACACAATATGAATGTTAGGATATCAACAATAAAAATCCCATAGAAATACAACAACAAACCAACATTGGCCATAAGCCTACAACTTAATATTTTGCCCATAAATAGAGGCAATAACATCACTGGCTAATTCACATTTTTCAACAAAAAAACACCACCCAACGAATCAACCAAAAATTACTAAAAATAAACCGCGTAATTATTTGGATTATTTCGACTAAAACCGATTAATTAATTATCGACTAAATATTTATTTCTAATTACAAAACTTCTACAATACTATTCTACTAATAATACTAAATTATTATTATTATTAATATTATTATTATTATATTAGTAAACTTGAAATACCGATACAATATTTATGCATATGTCATAACGAAGCATTGTATATCTCAATATGTAATGCATATGAAGTAATATATTATCAATATATCTATAAAAGAAGAAGTATCGTTACACTCTTATTTCAAATAGTTATATGTATCGATACTTAACTACCAAAAGTTATTAGACTGTTATTCAATATTTCTGCTACATAAAAACCAATCTGTTACTAAAACGTTCCTGCTAAATAATGCTTCTGCTATTACCACTTTCTGCTATTGAATTACTTTCTCCTATCTGATAATTCATTATTCCTACTACATATACATGCCACCTTTAATTCCACTATTCTCCTAATTATATATGCTACTTTATTTTATATGCTACATGTACTACTTGGTGGTCTATCTAAGCTTAAGTAATTTAGTGGTCACTTACTACTTTGACTAAAACAAATTTTCATACTAATAATAAATTATAATGAAGCAAAAATGTATTATTAGCTTCAACTTACTCTACTTACAATTCTAAACATGTCGGAATTATACAAAATAAATAAAAGTGACTTTTAATGATAGGAAACAACTCTATTGATAACTTTAACAACACTATTGACAACTCTAACAACATTATTGACAAATCAATTGACAATTGTAACAACTCTATCGGAATTGAAAATAACTTAAATTAACTGAATAATTATCTCTAACTCAAAACTCTTAAAAATCATTATATTAATAATACTAAATCATTAATATAATAATTATTATTATTACTAATATTATAATTAATATAATCTATTATTTATAATAAATGAAGTATTGCATACATAATATATGAGTCAATAGGTGCTAACTGAACTAATTTCCAAATGCCGCTACAATGTCAAGCGTGAGGCACTTATGTGGTACAGATTGCCGCTACAGTATACTCAAAGTGTAGCCACTTGTTTATTTCTCTATAGTATCGAAGTAATTATGGAATTTAGAAGAAAGCACTAAGATACTTTTATATATATATATATATATATATATATATATATATATATATATATATATATATATATATATATATATATATATATATATATATATATATATTGGATTCTCAATCATCTCTCAATTTTAACAATATTTCAATTTCAATACAAACAGAAATAATTTTACAATCCAAATTCACATATCATTAGTCACATACCTTATTATAGAGTCAGAAATTCACCCTTACCTTGGATTGAATGTTGTTCTTAATTTGCGATCTACCCGTTGGAACCTCGTTTTTGCCTCTCTTCCTTCTTATAACTTTTCTTCGTACATCACTTATTCCAATTCTTACTGCTACTTCCTTTCTAACCTAGTTTTCCAATTAGTTTATAACTGTAATTTTCTATATTTCCTATTTTCTTATTATTATTATTATTATTATTATTATTATTATTATTATTATTATTATTATTATTATTATTATTATTATTATTATTCTATTTAGTCTTATTGGGCCTACTAGTCAACACCACCACTTTTTACTATAACCAACACAACAACTAAGCCCACTAAATAAATAGTCTTATATAATTCTAATATTAATAATAATATTATTTCTACAACTTAAATCAAATAATTTACCAAATAACCACATAACAACTTAAATCAACATTTCACAACTTTGAAAATTTAATCGGAAAAATATTCCAAATTATTTAATTAAATAATTAATTAAATATTGGGAGTTACAACTCTCCCCCACTTAGAATATTTTCGTCATCGAAAATTTACCTTGTTCAAACAACTCAGGTTAGGAGTCCCGCATCTTGCTTTCCAACTCTCACGTCATATTTTCTCTGACAGCTCCTAACCAAACTACTTTCACCAAAGCAATCTCCTTGCCTAAGTCTTCATTTCACGATCCATAATTCGTACAGGCATCGTCTCCATAGTAAGATTATCCCGTACTTGAACATCATCCATATGAATCACATCAGATGGATTTGAAATATACTTCCGGAGTTGTGACACATGAAACACATCATGCAAATTCAAGAGATTAGGAGGTAAATCCACTCTATAAGCAACATTCCCAACTCCTTCTGAAATCTGATACGGACCAATGAAATGAGAAGTGAGCTTCTTAGACTTCAATGCTCGCCCAACACCGGTCACAGGTGTAACTCTCAGAAACACGTGATCACTTGCTTGAAATTCTAAATCATTCCTTCGTTTGTCATGACAACTGTTCTGCCTACTTTGAGAAGCTTTCATCTTTTCTCGAATTAACTTCACCTTCTCGGTAGTCTCTCGAACAAGTTCAGGTCCAAGTACTATGCTTTCCCCAGATTCATGCCAACATAAAGGGGTTTTATATCTTCGACCATACAACGCTTCAAAAGGTGCCATTTCAATACTAGAATGGTAACTGTTATTATAAGTGAGCTATATTAATGAAAGATAAGTATCCCACGAACCTCCCTGCTCAAGTACACATGCTCTCAATAAATCTTCTAACGACCTAATAATCCTCTTCGCCTGACCATCCGTTTGAGGGTGATACACCGAACTCAACCTCAACTTAGAACCCAACGCCTCTTACAAACTCTTCCAAAAATCTAAAGTAAACCTTGAATCTCTATCCGACATAATACACAAAAGAACACCATGCAACTTTTACAATTACACTAGTATAAATCTCCACCAACTTTGATACTGGAAAATTGATGTTAATAGGGATAAAATGAGCCGACTTCGTAAGCCTATCAATAATCACCCAAATAGAATCATGTCCTCTGGAAGTATTAAGTAATCCCATCACAAAGTCCATCGAAATGCTATCCCATTTCCATTCTAGAACTTCTAACGGTTGCATCAACCTTGCGGGCTTCTGATGTTCAAATTTCGACTTATGACAATTTAAACATGCATACACAAACTGTGCCATATCACGCTTCATTCCAGGCCACCAAAACAAATTCTTCAAATCTTGATGCATTTTTGTAGCTCTCGGATGAATGCTCAACTTGCTTCTATGACTTTCCTCAAGAATCACTTTCTTCATCTCTGGATCATTAGGATTACGGAATTTCAACACACCCTGCACATCTAAATTGAAATTACTACTCAGATTGATCGATTCCAACCATCAAATCTACCAGCTTTACATCCAACTTCTGAGCTTCTCTGATACTGTCCATAAATTCATTATTAAGTTTCAACATTCCCAACATAACACTTTGCGGTGTCAATTAGCAAACTAAGTTCATATCTCTGAACTGTTCAATTAATTCCAACTCTTTAACCATCATTTTTGACATGTGTAAAGTCTTTCGACTCAATGCATCAGCCTTCACGTTCGCTTTTCCTGGATGATAATTCAAACCGAAATTGTAATCCTTTAACAACTCCAACCATCTTCGTTGTCCCATATTTAATTCTTTCTGATCAAATAAATACTTTAAACTTTTATGGTCGCTAAATACTTCAAATATAGAACCATAAAGATAATGCCTCCGAATCTTCAACATAAAAACAACTGCAACAAGCACTAAATCATGCGTAGAATAACTCTTTTCATGATTCTTCAACTGTCTTGACGCATAAGCAACTAACTTATCGTTCTGCATAAGCACACCTCCTAAACCCATCTTGGAAGCATCACAATATATCACAAAAGGTTCTCCTAGATTAGGTAATGTCAAAATCGGAGTCGACATCATTTTTTCTTTAATTCTGTAAAACTTTCTTCACACTAAACATCCCACACAAAAGCTCTACCTTTACAAGTCAACCTAGTTAACGGAAGTGCCAACTTAGAAAAACCTTTAATAAACCTTCTATAATAACCAGCTAATCCCAAAAAGCTTATAATCTCGATAGCCGACTTTAGAGTTTCCCATTGCAACACAACATCTACTTTAGATGGATCTACAACAATGGCACTACCTGAGATAACATGACCAAGAAAATTAATCTCCTTTAACCGAAATTCACACTTAAACAACTTGGCATACAACTTCTTCTCTTTCAAAACTTGCAATACTATCCTTAAGTGTTCTGCATGTTCTACTTCCGATTTGGAATAAATCAAAATGTCATCAATGAACACTACTACAAACCGATCTAAATAAGTATGAAAGATATGATTTATGTTTTCCATAAATACTCCTGGCATATTAGTAACACCGAAAGGCATCACCCAATACTCATAATGTCCATAACGCATTCTGAAATTCGTCTTCTGGATATCTTCATCCTTCACTTTAATCTAATGATAGCCTTACCTCAAATCAATTTTGCTAAACACACTAGCACCCACCAATTGATCCATCAAGTCATCAATTCTCGGAAGCAGATACTTGTTCTTAATTGTCACTTTATTCAATTATCTATAATCAACACAAAGTCTCATACTTCCATCTTTCTTATTTACTAGCAACACTGGAGCTTCCCACGATGATACACTTGGTCTCACAAACTTCTTTTCAAGTAAATCCTCCAACTTCTTCTTTAATTATAACAATTCAGATGCAGACATCATGTATGGTGCCATAGAAACAGGTCTCGTACCAGGTACAAGATCAGTAGAAAATTCGGCTTCTCTCTCTGGCGGTACATCGGGAATTTTATCAGGGAAAACTTCAAGAGATTCACGCACCACTTGCAATTCCTCAATTATAGCTCAATTCTCGACAAATAACGACACCATCAATGAGAACATCTGAGCTTCTTCCTGCATCAACTTTCGTAGCTGTCTAGCAGACAACAAACCAGCTTCCCCCTCTTCAGGATTAGAAAACCTAACAGACTTGCTATAACAGTTAATATGAACATAGTTATATTCTAACTAGTTCATACCTAAGATCACATCCAACCCACTTAACAGAAAACAAACCAAATCAACAGCAAAGTCTCCATCGAAGATCGACAAAGGACACTTTAAACACATAAGAGAAGTAGTCGCCGATCCCTTAGCCGAAACCTCGACGACCATCTCTCCATTCATAGAAGACAACATAAGACCCAATCTTTCAACACAATCAGTAGCAATAAAGCAATGAGTAGCACTGGTATTAAAAATAGTAATTAAAGGAGTACTATTAATGAAACACGTACCTTTGATGAGTATGTCCTCATTAGTTGTCCGAGTCCCAGCCAACGCGAACACTTTTCCACTGGTTTGCGCCTTCTTTGGTTTCTGACACTGACTACCATGTGTCCTTCTTTACCATAATTGAAACAAATTATCTCTTTATGCTTGCACTCAGATATAGCATGTACAATCTTACCACAACAGAAACACCTCTTCACCTCGGTAGTACACACATTGCTCTTATGACTAGGTTTTCCTCATTTGAAGCATACAACACTAGCCGGAGCATCTCCCCTACTAGTCCTCTGTCCTGAGCAACTTTCTGTTTACCTTTACCAGCTGGGACATTATAAGGCTTACCACGGTTTTGTAGGTGCTTACCCCTCTTCTCATTGATAATCTTATAGTGAGCATTATTATCCTCTTCATAAATCCTGCAACTATCAATCAAATCAGCAAAGGCACAAATCTTCTGGTACCCAACCGCCTTCTTGATCTCTTGCCGCAACCTGTTCTCAAACATGATGCACTTTGAAAACTCAGCATTTGCCTCACTGTAGTGCGGGTAAAACTTAGCCAACTCAACAAACTTTGCAGCATATTTCGTAACCGATATACTCCCTTGCTTCAACTCAAGAAACTCAATTTCCTTCTTACCACCAACATCTTCATGGAAATACTTCCTCAGAAACTCCCTACGAAACACAGCCCAAGTGACATTTTCACCTGCAACTTCCAATTTTTGACAAGTCTCTAGCCACCAGTCATCAACCTCGACTGCTAGCATATGAGTACCATATTGAACCTTTTACACTGGAGTGCAGTCCATCACGCGGAATATTCTCTCAATCTCTTTCGACCAATCTAACGCTCCGTCAGGATCATACTTACCCTTGAAGGTAGGCGGATTCTCCCTCTGGAAAGTTGCCAAACTACGAGATCCATCATTCCCGTCAGTGTTCGGTTGATTCTCCATAGCATGCACCATTGTTTCTAAAGCAGCAACAAGTGCAACGTCATTCCTTCCAGCCATCTCAAACTTCTGATCACAACACAAGTAACGATTAGAATTCAAATTAAAAATACTCGATTGTTAAACAAAACTACGACTCGAAAACTTGGTCGGACGGACCGACCTGCTCTGATACCACTAATATAACACCCTATTTCTACACAACTAATTATATAAAATCAAAGTTTCAAAATTTCCAACAACATATGGAATGTTACACTTTCGATTTAAAACGACGATATTCAATCACTTATAGTTCAGATACATAACACATAAAATTCGGATGAACCGATAACAACCTGTTTAGTCTTTAAAAATAAAACAACTTTCATTACTACGCAACAGATTCACAAAATTCAACTGAAAACACCATAACATCTTTTCCAACTCAAACAACTTTAAGACAACAAGTCTTTAATGAAAACAACTTAAAAATTCAGCAACATAATGAAAATCAACAATAAATAAAACATGTGTTCATCCCCCCGAGTGCTACGTATCAAAGCGATAACACCGAATCAAACTAACGAAGGTAACATCTATCATTCTTGATTACCTACACGTTACCAACAGAGGGTAACATTCAAACAAAATGGGTGAGATATCGAACCATATAATTGAGTGTATGATAAATAATATATTAGATTGGATTATATAAAATCGCCATTCACAACTTTCAAGCAACATCAATCATCACAAGTCAATAACACAACAACTTAAATATGCAACACGGAATGTGACTCGTTACAATGCATATATATGTGGTACCATTGGAGCAGAACTCCCAACTTAAAAATCTACCAATTAATAGAGGGATTAACAAGGCATAAGTCTTCAACTTATTTGCCAATTCAGGCCAACTTACCGAGCATCGGCTCCAATTTGATATGCTATGTATGCAATTGTTGGCTGAAGATTTTGATGATATTGTTCGAAGCAAAGCAAGTTGGATGTTTCGATTGGAATAAAGCAAGATGTCATGTTTCGAAATGGTAGAAGCAGTACTTCGAATGGGCATATCAAAGCTTGGAGCTTCGAGTGACAATTATGAGGATATCTTCAAAAGAAGTCTCGAAGTGGTAACAAGGTTGTGTCTAAGAAATGTGTTCGAAACGAAGAAGTGCCAAAACATTTGAAATTCAAATGCAAGCGGGATGTTCGAAATTTAAAATATATGCGCTGGAGCATTCAAAGACGCGTGGAAGCTAGAGAGAGGTATTGCTTTGCATGTTCTGAACGTGGAAGAATCTTATAGCAAGACCGTTATGGTCGAAGTAGTATAAATAGAAGTCTTAGCATTAGGATTTCGTGTGTCATATCTATTGTACAAAAATTCAGTAAACATTCAAAATACCACATGGCTAGGGAAACGAATGCACGAACAATGTACGTATGATAACACCAAATGTTTATGATTAAATAAAACTCTTTATCATTTCCAGTCTTTTACTCTATCTTCATGTCAATATCATTCAAAAGCCTTTACATTCAAATATTTTCATTCGAAGTCTTTTTACTGATGTCTTACATTTAAATGTTTTCTTTCCATTTCAAATCCTTTACATTTCAGAAACTTTTGTATATTTCATGCCTTTATCTTCATGCTTTTATCATTCAAATACCTTTTTCATTTAAATTCATTTTACTGATTTCTTGCATTAAAACGCTTTCTTCATATTTCGAATCTTTTACATTCCAGAGAATCTTTTACATTACATGTTTTTATGCTTCGAAGTCATTTACTTATCTTTTCTGCAGTTTTATATGTCTTTACAATTGAACTTTATTCATGCAATTTAGTTTCGCGCGCATTTACTTGATCATGTTATTAGATCTTTAATAGATTAATCGAAGTAAGTTAAACACCTACACAACATTCTAAATACCAACCATGAATATCAGTTCTATAATGAGAATTATCCAAATGACCAATACATCCTAGGATCAATCTAGTCGATCCTGCGAGTTACCAGAGAGATTAAATAACAGTCATTAAGATTATTTGATAGTTTGGAGGACTAGCGGTTGTTTACCAGAAATCACTGTAAACAAATTGGCACACCCGGTGGGACGCGTCATTGGTCATTACGAAATTTAGAACAAAGTAAAAAATTGTTGAGACATAACCATTGTAAAAGTACTCCCTGAGTGATAAGTTTGTTGTTTTATGAACCTTAGAAGTGGTAGAATAACCAATAGCAACCAACCCTTATCCAGAAGAAAACGTTTGAACAAGATGTCTAATTCTGACAATCAACAAGGGGAACAAAATGCCCCTCATACAACAGGCACTAATATCTCCGCCTCGATGGGAACATCTAATGTGATCCCTTCGAACGCACAGTCTGTTGCATCCTCTACCAGTAATGTAGCCACTAATGGAACAAGTGGCATATCAACTAACAGTTCGATCCTAGGAAATACTGGAACCATTGGTTATCCTGGGGGATTCGTCCCACCACCAGGAACACAAACCCATTTCGTCACCCCATTAACTAGACCACCCGGTTTCGATGGTAATAGAACCAAAAATTCCTCTTATGGAATGCCAACATCTTTTATGGTAGGCTTACATAATTCCACATCGAATTCATCACCATAATTAGGGTCTGGGTCTGGGGCAAATCAGTTTATGACAAATAACCAAGGGTCAGTGGGTCATAGTGCAATGCCTATTGTTGTACCCCAAAATTTGCCCTCCCATATTCATCAAGAATTGTCAAAGTCAAGGTCACAAAATTCCCCAAGGGTTGTACAGCTCAACTGTCTCCCATACAGTCAAAACTAGGGTTTGAGTTCTGGTCAAGCAAATGAACTTTTCAAAGGCCCAATCAAGTCTCATATGCCTACAAAGATGGTCAAATATCCTCATGTCAAGTTTCAAGGCATTCAGTTCAAAATTGCACAATCAAAACCCTAGATTGCACTACAGTCAACTGTAGGGGCAAAATGGTCATTTGACAGTCAAAAGTTCAAATTTTTGGTCAACATATCATTTTGAAGCCACAAACATCATTTGATCAATGCTTGATCATGATTCTCAAAATTTGGCTCAGAAATCATCAAAGATGCAAAAGTTGCTATATTTGGACAGCTGAAAAAGTCAACTGAAATTGACCAAGGCATAACTTTCACATGGATTATCAGAAAAATTCCATCCAAAGCTCATTTTGAAGAGAAAGACATTTCCTACAACTCATCTTCATATTCCAAGTCCAAGAAATGCTCTCACAAAAAGTTATCAATTTCAACATTATAGGTCATTTTCAAAAGTCAACAAAAAGTGACTTTAAGTCAAAGGCCATAACTTTAGATTGGTAAATCAAAATGACATGGGACCAAAGGCATTGGTTAAAGGACTCAAAGACCTTTCCAAAATGTCCAAGAACATGTGAAAAGCTTAAAAATTGACCAAGTTATGCCTTGTGGAAGTTGGGAAATTTTTGGAAATTTTTGAAAGTCAACATTGATGCAAAAGGCCTAAAAATGCAAATGGGCTCAATTATCTTCCAAATTTCTTCATGCCAAGCCTATGCACGACCACTAGGCCCAAAGGGAAGTATTCTCATATTTTTTTATTATTTATTTGAATTAATATTAATTTATATTCATTTAAATGATTTTAATATATGAAAAATATCAAACCTAATCTAAAAAATCTTTTTATACACATTATAGGCTCAATATTTCGTGTGAAGGCAAATGAGGAAAGATTTGGGGTGATTGGATGCAAATTGGTACAAAAGCCATAGAAAAAGATTCAAAAAGATTTTGAAACAAATCAAATATCTTAATCCATAATTGCAGGGGATTTGTACTAAGTTTGTTGACCTAACATGCTCCATATATGATCAGAACACAACCCTAATGCTTTTGGACTGAAAAAGCTGCGCATAAGCAAGCATAGCATTCTTGAATTTTCTCATAAAAACTCAATACTGAATTCAAGGTTCTTGGACGATTCAAGCTTGGATTTTTGTTTCAATAGCCTTCTGAGACATCACTGAGTCTTTCTCAATCAAAAACAACAACTCACACGCCTTGAACTGGTACCTGGAACCCAAACCGTATCAAGAAAACTTTGAATTCGCATAGCACGATTTAAGCATCCTCATGCATTTTTATTTATGGATTATTGTTTGTAATCATGTTCTAAAGCTAACCAACGTGTTTGATTTTGTTTTTGTGCCATATATGAGAAGCCACCATGTGCGTTTTCTAGGTTTTCAGGTTCTTGAAATTGGGGCTTTATCAATACCATAAAATTGGCCACTGAAACCACCATGGTTGCATTCAGTGTGTTCTTCTGAATAAAACACATCCCTCGCGATAAATTTATGTTTGGATATGGGCTAGTCGCTATTTTCCCTTTGCTTGCCTAAAACCACGTTGCAAAAACCGTTGCCCATTAGTTTGTTTTACAGGAAAGGGGAAGGAGATGAAGACGTGTCCATTGGTGACAGGTCTATTTGAATTTCGCGCGGAATTCTAAGGCATTAGCGTTTTCTTTTTATATTATTTACGTATTATTATATGTTAAATGAATTCGCTTAGCTCAGCTGGCAACGCACTATGCTTGTGACTTCAAAGACCTGGGTTCAAATCCCAGGTCTTGCAAAATTCCAATCTTATTTTTCCATACAGGTTCCTACGCAACGCTGGCACTAAAGGACTACCATGCTCCGTCACCATTCAGACATCCACGCGTCCATCCCATTCAAATCAACGGCCAGGATTCTGAAGAGCATGTATACCAGGGTCAACGCGTTAGCATACGATCTGGAAAAGTCAGCAGACGTCAAAGCTTGTTGGGCCAATATCCTTGGGCCTACACCTCCTAAATTTGGGGCAGCACCCCCACTCTGGTTTGCTTTCTTTATTTTATTTTTTCTATTTTAATTATTGTATGATTTATTTGATTGCTTTAATTAACTTATTTTTTTTTCTATAAAATAAATAAAACATTAAAAAATCAGAAAATACACAAAAACCTAATATTTATTTTATAATAATTATTTTTATAAATAAATTGATATGTCAATATTTAGTTAATTAGGTTTTACTTTTAATCTCTTTTTTAATAAAAATCCAACAAAGTAGAATTAGGTTAATTGCTATTTTTTTATTCCTTTTAATATTTTTCCCCTTTTTAGAATAATAATAATTATTTACTTGTTTATTTTTTTATTTAAATTGTACATAAATTTTAGGTTAATTTAGATCTTATTTTAATTCTTTCTTAATAATTAAAAAAATATTAGAATTAGGGTTTGCTTCTTAATTTAATTTTAATTAATTTCTTTTTTCATTAAATCTAAAAAATACAAAATACCAAAAACAATTTAATCATTTAATTTTTAATTCTCATTAACTTTTAATTATTTGCAAAAAGGGTCCAACGCCCTAATTTTATTAATTTCTTTATTTCTCGCATTTATTTTATTATCGCTCATTATAATTTTGTAAATATCCCAAAGCCATGTAATCTAAATTTCTCGCACCGTTATTTCTTCGCATTATTTATTTTTTCGCTAAATCGGGTCCGGTTTAATTTTGGCGATGTGGACCCGCGCCATTTGTAATAGTTTAGATTTATTTCCTCGTAAAATATTTAACTGTTAATCAAGCATGAAAGAATGAATGTCTAATTAAAATCAAGCGTAGAACACGACAAACATGACAAGACAAATAAATGAAACATGACACACGAATCGCACACACCACCCTTAGGGTACGCCTCACTGTTGCCTTTCGAAAGGTGGTCGTCGAGTAGAGGACGTCTTAGTAAGTCCTCATGATCCGGGAACCTGGCATGAGGGTAGCTTCTAAGGTGTCTTCCCATTGCTCTGGTGATCACCATGTCCCGAACATCGAATTGACCCGAACACCTCCAACGGTGGTGCTACCTACCTCTCAATGGTGGGATAGCATTACTTTTAAGGACTCTTACACAGACGAATTCCTTAGGGTAGGTAGGTTCTCAAGGATACTTGCTCTAATCTCAAAACAAACTCAAAAACTCTTTTCACACTGACACTTTTCAAAAGCTTTCAAAGCAAACTTTTCAAACACTCTGACGTACGAGTCGAACTGAAATTTTTCAAAGAAACTTTTAAACCCACATTGAAAAGCAAACAAACAATTTTGAAAACACATTGAGCAAGTATCTAAGAGCCCATGGATAACCATGGATAGAAAGGGTGCTAACACCTTCCCTTTCTATAACCTACCTCCCGAACCGAGAGCAATCTCTTTAAGGAATTTTTCTGTGCTTTTGTCCTTTCCATTTGGAGAAAATAAAAGACGGTGGCGACTCTTGCTTCCGTGACATTTCGCGAACCAGCGTTAAACAGTCAGTTCCAGATCCACCGATCACAGAACTGGCGACTCTGCTGGGGACCCTTAAACTTAAAGTGAGGTGTACCTTAGGATTAAGATCACTGTGTTTTCAATTGTCTTCTTTGCTTGCTTTATTATTGTGGGTTGCTTGGGAGTTCTATGGATCCTAACCCGGATCTGGGGATACCTTTTTTAGAAAGTAGCAACAAGGCTGTGAGGGAACTGTGCGGGGTATACCGACATGGTTGAAACAGTCTGCTACGTTGATGTGGCACTTTGGTGTGTACCGGTAACCCTTGAGTTCAGTCAAGGAGAGTACGGGGCCTCCGCGTGGTGTCGTGAAGCATCAACAGACCTTAGGAACCTTAATTGAACTATCTTGGCCTCTTTAGGGTAGTGAGATAACTGACTTTGGTGCAGTCCGAGGTTGGTTGATACTCGATACTACGCTCAATTGAGGGTTGCTTTCCTGGAATATTTCGGTCGCCAGTTCAGTGGCTAAATCGAAACGATGAACAATGAAAGCAATCCCGTGATATTGGGAACCTTAGAACCCGGTTACTTCTGATAGGACAGGTTGATCCCACCAACTTCAAGAGGGTAATACCTAGACCCCATGCTGGCCTAAACCCTAAGGGCTTCTCTTGTGTGACTTGTGTGCCTTCGTACTTGACTACTTGCATACTTGTTATCTGACCCTTGATGTCTTGCAGGTGTTGTTCATAGTCCTTAATTGGGACTTATAACAGGGTGTACTAACCACTTGCAGGTCTTGTTTATAGTCCTTAACTAGGACTCATGATAGGGTTTACCAAATTACTTGCAGGTCTTGTTTATAGTCCTTAACCGGGACTCATAACAAAGTATACTGAATTTCTTGCAGGGTTTGTTTATAGTCCTTAATTGGGACTCATAACAGGGTTTACCTACATCACCCCATGCATAGCATGACATCATACCATTGCATACCATTGCATACATCCTAACCCATTTCAAGGATCTCAAGGGCTTGTGATGCAGGTCATGATGAATCAAACATCTAGCAAGGGGCAAAGAGGATTTATTTTCCTCCAGCTAAAGTTGTCAGAGGCTATGACCCACTTGATATGGTGAGCTTTGACACTTGAAGAAGGTTCCCCTAGCCAAGGTTGTCAGGGGCTATGACCCACTGGATATGGTGAGCCTTTGACCCTTGAAGAAGAATTCTCAACAACATGGGTTTCCTTCAATCAAGCTATAAATTCCGATGCTAACAATTTTCTTGTTTACCCTGCGAGGTCCTTGAAAACATTGCATGCATATCATACACATCATCGCATTACAGGTATCCCTTTTGCAGGTCACTTACCTTTCTCGCTGTTTATTTCAGCAATGGCCTCACAACAAGATAACCAGGACCTTCACGTTCAAGAGTCTCAGTTCAGAGAAATCTTCCTAGGTCTATCCAAGGGGCAAGAAGAGCTGAGGACCCTCCTCATGGGGAATCTGATCAGAAAAAGTCCCGAAGATGACAAGGACGAGCAGCTGAAACGTCTACAAGCTGAGGTAGACACACTGAAAACCCAGATGCTGGGGCAAAGGGCACTCATTCAAGGTTTAGCTCAGGAGCAAGGAGAGCTGAGAGCCATGATCAGTCAACTCCACCTAGGCAAATCCAACATGAAGCTACCAGTCCAAGTCAAGGACCAAGTCTTTGATCAGCTACCAAGAGGACAACAGTCTGGTATGGTGAAGAATGGACCTCCCCAAGTTGTTACTACTTCACAAACCCAGCATCAACGGGGCAATCGGCGTAAGCGATATACACCTGGAAGACATTTCTCTGAGACTGGTATACCACCATCTCTAATGCTGGAACACTTGTTGGAGGTCGATCTGATTACTTTAAAGGGTCCTCCCCAGAATCCCGACATCTCTGCTCCTACTTATAACCCTGATAAAAGATGTGCCTACCATTCTGACAGTCCTGGACATGACACCAATGACTGTTGGAGCTTGAAGAACAAGATCCAGGACTTGATCGACGGAAGGGTACTGGAGTTCATGCCAGGTGGCCAAATGAAATGCTTCTGCTGAGAATCTCCCATCTGAAATGACTAATTCAAACTAGAAAACTTTTGTTCATTCGAATGTTCAAGTTGCAATTTTCTTCTGTTCAAACATTTATTCATGTTAAACATTGTTATTTCATTAATGCATCGCTTATGTCTATTTTGAATCAATATATTCGTATTCACTATACGTAAATTATTTTCATATTTTTTCTGATGTCAACTCCCAATCAATAATTCTAAGCCTCTTGAGGGAGGATGACGAAAACGATACTACAATCTACAGTATGCTTTTGAACAGACCCCGCTGATGAGGTACAGGCATTGTTTCAACCCCTAAAACACTGGAGTTATAAGGATGATAATCCCTCGTCAACCCATCAGAGCCAAAGAAGTAGGAGTTTTTTTTATTTTCGAAAATCAAAACCCTTAATCATAACCTGGGGCAGGGTAGTCTCTCAGTTGATCCAAGTGCATGACGAATGGCACCGAAGAGATCTTTACAAAAAAAAAAAACAGTGATGGTTCAGAACAATCATAAGGACAGGCAGTCACTATCAAAAAAAAAATGCATAAATGAAAAGCCCAAAAAGTCAAAACCAAGAATTACAAAACTGGGGCATCCCGCTGACTGTAATCCCAAAAAGGAAACAGTTCAGGCAAAAAAAGAAAGGGATAACAGAAATCAAAAGAGGTCTTACAAACCCTCAGCAAAAACAAAAATGACTGCTTAGTCAGAATAAATCATCAACATCTGAACCATCATTGGAACATCAGAACAAAGACTCAAACAAGGTCTAACGCACGATCGACTGAGTTTAGGTTTGGAGAACATCACGAAGAGCGGGTGGGTACAAGTAATTCGAGCCTTTATCCTTTGTTTCTTAAACCGTGAACCCGGCCACGATATAACCCTTAAAAGTCCTAGCTGAAGCATGGGTCAGTTCGAAAGCATACTGTTACGAAGGTATCCTGACTCCTGAAGGTTTGCTGTAAAATATTGAGTTGACATCGCACTGTATTACAAAAAATGCACTTTCAAAATTCAAGACAGACATAGACTTTTGCATTCTTAAAATAACTTTGTTTGCATATGACTATTTGTTTGAACAGCAGGGAAATTCGCACGATGAACACCTTGTGAACAGAAGTACCTCCAATCAAGGGGCACAGTAGGAGCATTTCCCATTACCTGGGGCATGGCAAAATACTTCCAACAGGGGCAACTCCCTCCATTCTGAGAGCGTGGACATAGTCGAAAAAAATACTGCGCATAATCAAAGACCCGCTAGGTTGACATACCTAGGCAAAAATAAGGGCTTCCCGGCAAACTAAAAGGGTTCGGGCAAAATGAAGGGGTGAAATGAAAAAAAACATGTACACCCGGCAAGTCGAAAACCTGAAAAGGCGGCTTGGGCAAAAATGGGTATCCCGGTGGACTGAAAACCCGAAAGGGCGGTTCAGGCAAAAGTTAGGGATCAAAGCGTACGACTATGTTCCGGTATCTCGTCACTTGCCTACCCGAAGATTTGTCAATCACCCACACAGGTATCCTCTTCCCTCACCCCCTAAGCAGGGGCAATATTGAGTTATCCAGGCGATCCAATTGCTTTGTCAACCAAAGTACAAAGGACAGATCAACATAAGAATGATTACCATCTACCTTTACAAATTCCAGATCGTGAGTTAACGTCCGAGACCAAACAGGACAATCATCCACTTAATCAAAATCATGCAACCCAACACCGGTTTCTCCTCAACCTTCAGACAAAGTTTTTACACAAACTCATCCAAATAACCTTACCCCGGTTCCTCCAGAAGTTTTTACACAAACTTATCCAAGTAACCTAACCCCGGTTCCTCCAAGAGTCTCACATGGACCCATCTCAAGATGACCTAACCCCGGTTCATCGAAGTTTTTACACAAACTTATCCAAGTAACCTAACCCCGGTTCCTCCAAGAGTCTCACATGGACCCATCTCAAGATGACCTAACCCCGGTTCATCAAAGTTTTTACACAAACTTATCCAAGTAACCTAACCCCGGTTCCTCCAAGAGTCTCACATGGACCCATCTCAAGATGACCTAACCCCGGTTCATCAAAGTTTTTACACAAACTTATCCAAGTAACCTAACCCCGGTTCCTCCAAGAGTCTCACATGGACCCATCTCAAGATGACCTAACCCCGGTTCATCAAAGTTTTTACACAAACTTATCTCAAGGTAACCTAACCCCGGTTCCCCCAGAAGTCTCACAGGGACTCGTCTCCAGTAACCTTACCCCGGTTCGTCAAGAAATCTCACATGGATTCACCTCAAGGTAACCTAACCCCGGTTCCCCCAGAAGTCTCACATGGACTTGCTTCCAGTAACCTTACCCCGGTTCGTCAAGAAATCTCACATGGATTTACCCCAAGGTAACCTAACCCCGGTTCCTCTAGAAGTCTTACATGGACTTGCTTCCAGTAACCTTACCTCACCAAGCAACCCTACACCGGTTCCCCCTATTCAAGATGCAGTTTTACATGGACTCGTCACCCAGAAACCCTACACAGGTTCTCCCTTTCCAAAAACGAAGTTTTACATGAGCTCATCATCAAAATAACCCTACCCAGGTTCCTTCTCCATTTCAGATGCGATTTTACACGAGCTCATCAGCAGGCAACCCTACATAGGTTCCCTCCTTCAACTCATAACCAATACAGTTCAATACTTCCCCAGGAGAGTCCAATCCAGCTTCCCCAGGAAAGATGGAGTCCGTATCCCCAAGCAGTAAGCTTATCCCCAATAGATTCTGGAAGCTTATCCCCTCGCAGAGCACGAACGCGTCGTCCGGCTTGATTTAAAGAGTTATTTCCTTAACAGGATATAACTGGGTTATCCTCAGCCAAAAGCCATGGAAAGAGCGTCGTCGACAAAGTCTTCTTACCCCAGCAAAGTCCTTCAACACTTCCTATACAACAAGGGTATCCCCAGCGGAGTTATCTTCATCAGCTCATCAAAGCATCGCTATCCCCACAGAGTAACACTCCCCAGCATGATCGTTAGAGTATCTTTTCTCCCGCAGAATTATTTCATTTGCCAAGGTTATTCCTCAACGGAGTTATCTTCTCCTACCGGTATTCTTGCAACGAATCATCCACAGCGGAAGCAAAATCTCTTCCTCAACATCAGCCCAGGATATGACTTCCCGGCACCCGTCAAGGATTTATTTTCCTAGACGAAAACATACATGAATCATCACATACATCATTATAGTATGCATATACACATCATATCATATAAATCGTATCCATGTTTGCTTGATCCATATCATGCATCGCATATAACTGACCTCTACCTTTCAGGAAGGGTGCAGTTGAAATTCTCAAACATATTTCAAGGATTCCTCTAGTCCAGTTAAATCAACTCCAAACAGATTTTTCTGATAAAGACTCAGTAGAAGTTCTCTTATGGTCCCCTCTCCAACAGCGTGTGAGGTGGTAATTCCTTCTTCAGATGTTCCCCTCTCCGGCATGAGCGTGAGGTGATATTCTCTTATGGTCCCCTCTCCAACGGCGTGTGAGGTGGTAATTCCTTCTTCAGATGTTTCCCTCTCCGGCATGAGCGTGAGGTGATATTCTCTTATGGTCCCCTCTCCAACGGCGTGTGAGGTGGTAATTCCTTCTTCAGATGTTCCCCTCTCCGGCATGAGCGTGAGGTGATATTCTCTTATGGTCCCCTCTCCAACGGCGAGTGAGGTGGTAATCCCCTTTCAAGATGTTTCCCTCTCCGGCATGAGCGTGAGGTGATATTTCTTTTCAGATTATAATTTCCTATAGTTCCCTCTCCAACGGTAAGTGAGGTGACTCCCTTTGAGATTATAATGTCCTTTGGTTCTCTTCCCGACACTATGAAGATGGTAATTCTCACCAAGATTTTCTCAACGAGCGTTGTTGAGGTTGAAATCATTCAGGATTCTCTTACCATCCATGTTAAGGCAGTAACCATCCCTGGTTCATTCATCAGCGTTTGAAGCTCCAGACTCAGCTCCTGTAACCAATCAGGACATATCTATATCAAGCATCTGAAATCAGCCCCTGCGACGTGTCAGGTACTCATTTTTCTGTTTTGCAGGTATGCAGGTTCTCGCTAAGGACTCTCCTACGCGATCAACATCCAGATGGCATCTATAAGCCCATCATCCTATCCAAGCAACATCCAAATGGCATCTATAAGCCCATTCCCTCATCATCATTGCTACTATGTGAGCGCAAATTTCTGGGCACTCTAGTGTCCAATCATCTTCTACCCTCGGATTACGAAAGGCACGTCAGCCAATCTGCATCCTCAGGTCTAAGAAGATTGAACAGGGGCAACTGTTGTACCCCAAAATTTGCCCTCCCATATTCATCAAGAATTGTCAAAGTCAAGGTCACAAAATTCCCCAAGGGTTGTACAGCTCAACTGTCTCCCATACAGTCAAAACTAGGGTTTGAGTTCTGGTCAAGCAAATGAACTTTTCAAAGGCCCAATCAAGTCTCATATGCCTACAAAGATGGTCAAATATCCTCATGTCAAGTTTCAAGGCATTCAGTTCAAAATTGCACAATCAAAACCCTAGATTGCACTACAGTCAACTGTAGGGGCAAAATGGTCATTTGACAGTCAAAAGTTCAAATTTTTGGTCAACATATCATTTTGAAGCCACAAACATCATTTGATCAATGCTTGATCATGATTCTCAAAATTTGGCTCAGAAATCATCAAAGATGCAAAAGTTGCTATATTTGGACAGCTGAAAAAGTCAACTGAAATTGACCAAGGCATAACTTTCACATGGATTATCAGAAAAATTCCATCCAAAGCTCATTTTGAAGAGAAAGACATTTCCTACAACTCATCTTCATATTCCAAGTCCAAGAAATGCTCTCACAAAAAGTTATCAATTTCAACATTATAGGTCATTTTCAAAAGTCAACAAAAAGTGACTTTAAGTCAAAGGCCATAACTTTAGATTGGTAAATCAAAATGACATGGGACCAAAGGCATTGGTTAAAGGACTCAAAGACCTTTCCAAAATGTCCAAGAACATGTGAAAAGCTTAAAAATTGACCAAGTTATGCCTTGTGGAAGTTGGGAAATTTTTGGAAATTTTTGAAAGTCAACATTGATGCAAAAGGCCTAAAAATGCAAATGGGCTCAATTATCTTCCAAATTTCTTCATGCCAAGCCTATGCACGACCACTAGGCCCAAAGGGAAGTATTCTCATATTTTTTTATTATTTATTTGAATTAATATTAATTTATATTCATTTAAATGATTTTAATATATGAAAAATATCAAACCTAATCTAAAAAATCTTTTTATACACATTATAGGCTCAATATTTCGTGTGAAGGCAAATGAGGAAAGATTTGGGGTGATTGGATGCAAATTGGTACAAAAGCCATAGAAAAAGATTCAAAAAGATTTTGAAACAAATCAAATATCTTAATCCATAATTGCAGGGGATTTGTACTAAGTTTGTTGACCTAACATGCTCCATATATGATCAGAACACAACCCTAATGCTTTTGGACTGAAAAAGCTGCGCATAAGCAAGCATAGCATTCTTGAATTTTCTCATAAAAACTCAATACTGAATTCAAGGTTCTTGGACGATTCAAGCTTGGATTTTTGTTTCAATAGCCTTCTGAGACATCACTGAGTCTTTCTCAATCAAAAACAACAACTCACACGCCTTGAACTGGTACCTGGAACCCAAACCGTATCAAGAAAACTTTGAATTCGCATAGCACGATTTAAGCATCCTCATGCATTTTTATTTATGGATTATTGTTTGTAATCATGTTCTAAAGCTAACCAACGTGTTTGATTTTGTTTTTGTGCCATATATGAGAAGCCACCATGTGCGTTTTCTAGGTTTTCAGGTTCTTGAAATTGGGGCTTTATCAATACCATAAAATTGGCCACTGAAACCACCATGGTTGCATTCAGTGTGTTCTTCTGAATAAAACACATCCCTCGCGATAAATTTATGTTTGGATATGGGCTAGTCGCTATTTTCCCTTTGCTTGCCTAAAACCACGTTGCAAAAACCGTTGCCCATTAGTTTGTTTTACAGGAAAGGGGAAGGAGATGAAGACGTGTCCATTGGTGACAGGTCTATTTGAATTTCGCGCGGAATTCTAAGGCATTAGCGTTTTCTTTTTATATTATTTACGTATTATTATATGTTAAATGAATTCGCTTAGCTCAGCTGGCAACGCACTATGCTTGTGACTTCAAAGACCTGGGTTCAAATCCCAGGTCTTGCAAAATTCCAATCTTATTTTTCCATACAGGTTCCTACGCAACGCTGGCACTAAAGGACTACCATGCTCCGTCACCATTCAGACATCCACGCGTCCATCCCATTCAAATCAACGGCCAGGATTCTGAAGAGCATGTATACCAGGGTCAACGCGTTAGCATACGATCTGGAAAAGTCAGCAGACGTCAAAGCTTGTTGGGCCAATATCCTTGGGCCTACACCTCCTAAATTTGGGGCAGCACCCCCACTCTGGTTTGCTTTCTTTATTTTATTTTTTCTATTTTAATTATTGTATGATTTATTTGATTGCTTTAATTAACTTATTTTTTTTTCTATAAAATAAATAAAACATTAAAAAATCAGAAAATACACAAAAACCTAATATTTATTTTATAATAATTATTTTTATAAATAAATTGATATGTCAATATTTAGTTAATTAGGTTTTACTTTTAATCTCTTTTTTAATAAAAATCCAACAAAGTAGAATTAGGTTAATTGCTATTTTTTTATTCCTTTTAATATTTTTCCCCTTTTTAGAATAATAATAATTATTTACTTGTTTATTTTTTTATTTAAATTGTACATAAATTTTAGGTTAATTTAGATCTTATTTTAATTCTTTCTTAATAATTAAAAAAATATTAGAATTAGGGTTTGCTTCTTAATTTAATTTTAATTAATTTCTTTTTTCATTAAATCTAAAAAATACAAAATACCAAAAACAATTTAATCATTTAATTTTTAATTCTCATTAACTTTTAATTATTTGCAAAAAGGGTCCAACGCCCTAATTTTATTAATTTCTTTATTTCTCGCATTTATTTTATTATCGCTCATTATAATTTTGTAAATATCCCAAAGCCATGTAATCTAAATTTCTCGCACCGTTATTTCTTCGCATTATTTATTTTTTCGCTAAATCGGGTCCGGTTTAATTTTGGCGATGTGGACCCGCGCCATTTGTAATAGTTTAGATTTATTTCCTCGTAAAATATTTAACTGTTAATCAAGCATGAAAGAATGAATGTCTAATTAAAATCAAGCGTAGAACACGACAAACATGACAAGACAAATAAATGAAACATGACACACGAATCGCACACACCACCCTTAGGGTACGCCTCACTGTTGCCTTTCGAAAGGTGGTCGTCGAGTAGAGGACGTCTTAGTAAGTCCTCATGATCCGGGAACCTGGCATGAGGGTAGCTTCTAAGGTGTCTTCCCATTGCTCTGGTGATCACCATGTCCCGAACATCGAATTGACCCGAACACCTCCAACGGTGGTGCTACCTACCTCTCAATGGTGGGATAGCATTACTTTTAAGGACTCTTACACAGACGAATTCCTTAGGGTAGGTAGGTTCTCAAGGATACTTGCTCTAATCTCAAAACAAACTCAAAAACTCTTTTCACACTGACACTTTTCAAAAGCTTTCAAAGCAAACTTTTCAAACACTCTGACGTACGAGTCGAACTGAAATTTTTCAAAGAAACTTTTAAACCCACATTGAAAAGCAAACAAACAATTTTGAAAACACATTGAGCAAGTATCTAAGAGCCCATGGATAACCATGGATAGAAAGGGTGCTAACACCTTCCCTTTCTATAACCTACCTCCCGAACCGAGAGCAATCTCTTTAAGGAATTTTTCTGTGCTTTTGTCCTTTCCATTTGGAGAAAATAAAAGACGGTGGCGACTCTTGCTTCCGTGACATTTCGCGAACCAGCGTTAAACAGTCAGTTCCAGATCCACCGATCACACCTATCTTAACCATAGAAAATCAGTTGGCCTTTAGGCAATTAATGGATGACAGTAACCATAATATGATAGGAGTATTAGCACAAACTATGCAGGAGATCTTTGCCCCAATAGTACAAAATGTGACTGTGACAAACAGAGAAAACGCAGATAACATGAGTCGAATAGCAGATTTCTTCGCTCCCCCAGAAAGGCGTAGGCAGAATCAGGCGGGAGTTCGAGCAAACGTACCTATTATAGAACAAGTTGCTAACGACCCACCCTATAGACCAGCCAGAGAGGAGGTTAATTTGGGGGCAAGGGCACAAAGGCTAGAAGCCCCAATGATCCAAGGCCCACAAAGGGAAATTATGGAACCAGGGGCATGGGTGGAAAGGCTAGAAGTCCCAGAGTTTCGAGAAGAACAACCTAGAGGAGTTGTCATGGTGGGTCGAAATCAAGATACTGATGCAGTCGTTCACAGAATTCGAAACGATAACATCTTGGCAGAAAATAACTTAACCACCATGTTGTACCCCAAAATTTGCCCTCCCATATTCTCCAAGAAATTGCCAAGCCAAGTCACAAAACTCTCCAAGGGTTGCACAGTGCAAAAGTCTCCTATACAGTCAAGATTAGGGTTTTGTGTTCTGATCAAGAAAGGAAGTTTTCAAAGGCCCAATCAAGTCTCATATGCCTACAAATATGGTCAAGCATCCTCATATCAAGCTTCAAGGCATTCAGCTCAAAATTGCACAGTCAAAACCCTAAATTGCACTACAGTCAACTGTAGGGGCAAAATGGTCATTTGACAGTCAAAAGTTCAAATTTTTGGTCAACATCTTATTTTTAAGCCACAAACATCATTTGATCAATGCTTGATCATGATTCTCAAAACTTGGCTCAAAAATCATCAAGATGCAAAAGTTTCTATTTTTGGACAGTTGGAAAAGTCAACTGAAATTGACCAAGGCATAACTTTCACATGGATTATCAGAAAAATTCCATCCAAAGCACATTTTGAATAGAAAGACATTTCCTACAATTCATATTCATACTTCAAGTCCAAGAAATGCTCTCACAAAAAGTTATCAATTTCAACATTATAGGTCATTTTCAAAAGTCAACAAAAGGGGACTTTAAGTCAAAGGACATAACTTGAGATTGGTAAATCAAAATGACATGGGACCAAAGGCATTGGTTAGAGGACTCAAAGACCTTTCTAAAATGTCCAAGAACATGAGCAAAGCTTAAAAATTGAGCAAGTTATGCATTGGAGAAGTTGGGAAATTTTTGTGAAATGGCCAAAATCATTTATCCTTGAAATCTCATTTTTGACAAAAGGGGGCCCACTTTTTCCACTTGAATTGACTTGGCCATGCTTCCCACGTGTCCCATCTTTTATTTCAGATTTTTTTATTAATTTTTTCATTTTTATTGATTTTATTGGATTTAATTAATTTTAAATCTTTTAAAATCAAAAGAAATTCAAAAAAATTAATTTAAAGGGATATTTTGCTTTGATTAACCTTGAAGCATCATTATGTACCTACCATTTTTCGTGCTAAGGCTTAAACAAGGCAAAAATTCAAATTTGAATCAAAAGTGGAAAGTGTGATAATGGTGGTTTATGCCAAATCCTAAACATCAATGCAAGGCATTATTGGCCATAATTTTCATTCATACACATTGCATAAGACATGTACAAGTGAAAGTGTCCAGGTTCATTCAAGAGACATGCATATTTCAAAAAAGGAAAACTTTTAATGTGTCTGATTCTTGTCTCATGGCATTAAAGGCCTGGTTAAATGGCTGTCTCTTACCGTTACAAGACCCTCACACTCCTATAAATACAAGGGCCAGTGGCACATTACAACGAACGAAAAAACATACAACAGGAGAACGAAAGAAACATTGGAGAGAGGCTGCCCACAAAATCCATCAAAGGTTTCCAGAATTTTCCAAGCAAAGCCACCCTTCAGCAAAAGTAGCCAAGCCCAGAAGCCCAGATCGAAGGTGCCTACATTCAGGAAGCGCCCAAATCGAAGGTCCAATCTACTGGTAAGAGAGGGTAAACTGTCCAACCTTGTATTTGCATTACACATTCGTGCTTGTTGTTACCTTCAATTTACTATCCTAGACAGGATCAAAGGGCATGGGTTTGGCCTCGGGTCATGTTCTTCGTTTGCTAACATTTGCTGCAGATTTATCCTGAAAAGACTCAGCGCACGTAGGATCGAAGGGCCTGGGGTTCGATACCAGGCCCTGAGTTTATTTTGCTAACATACTTTTGCAGGTATAGCATCCCAGATCGAAGGAGACACCTTCTCTGGATCGAAGCTTCCCAGGCCTCCAGAATTATGCTTTTTTTATTTGCTGCCTGTTTCCGTCGTTTTTCTTATACTTATTTTGACTATTTTTATTTCTTTTTTTTAATCAACATAAAATCAAAAACACAAAAAAATCAGAAAAGACAAAAAATAAATAATAATTTTATTTTAGTATTAATTTTGTAAATAAATCCCTTAATTAATTTAGATTTAATTTTAGGTTATAATTTAATTCTATTTCACAATAAACCAAAAATAATAAAAAATAGATCTTTAACACTTTTTACCTTTTTTTAATTAATTAAATATTTTTATTATAAGTATCATTAACCATTAACTTTGTAAATAAAATTTATAATTAATTTAGTTTTAATTCTAGGTTTTAACTTTAATACATTTTCTTTAATAAATTAAAAACAATTAAAATTAGAATTAATTACTTGACTTTTTAATTAGTTTAAATTTTCTTTAATGTCATAAATCAAAAAACATAAAAATAAGTCATTTCTTTTATTTAACTTGATTATTTTAACTTAATTATTTTAATTCCTTTAAAGGGTTCAACGCCCTCGCATTTGATTATTTTCTTTTTTCGCGCGTTTCATTTATTTCTTTTGTGAATATAATGTACTTATACCAAAGCCATGTAATAGCTATTAGACATTTCTTTTCTGCAATTTATTTTAAATCGGGTCTGGATTAATTTGGCGTTGTAGACCCGCGCCCTTTGTAATAGCGTAGGACTTTTATCTTTTCTGCACTTTAAATTCCCGCACTTTTAACTGTTAAACAATAACATGAAAGAATGAATGCCCAAAAAATAAAATCGAAACGTAGATCACCAATGCATGACAAGACAAACAATAAACTGAAAATGCCACACAATTCACACACCACCCCTAGGGTACGCTTCACTGTTGCCTTGCCCCTCGAAAGGTGGTCGTCGAGTAGAGGATGTCTTAGTAAGTCCTCATGATCCGGGAACCTGGCATGAGGGTAGCTTCTAAGGTGTCTTCCCATTGCTCTGGTGATCACCATGTCCCTACAAACTCGAATTGACCCGAACACCTCCAACGGTGGTGCTACCTACCTCTCAATGGTGGGATGGCACTACCTAAAGGACAATTACACAGCTTTATTCCTTAGGGTAGGTAGATTCTCATAGATACTTGCTCATCCCAAAAACAAACAAAATACTTTTTCACACCTACACTTTCTAAAAGTTTTCGAACAAATTTTTCATACACTCTTGAGGACTGATACAAGAGTCGATCTGAAACTTTCAAAGAAACTTTTTCAAAACCCACTCACACTTTGAAAAGCAAACAAACATTTTGAAAACACAAAGAGCAAGTATCTAAGAGCCCATGGATAACCATGGATAGAAAGAGTGCTAACACCTTCCCTTTCTATAATCTACCTCCCGAACCGAGAACTAATCTCTTTAAAGGAATTTTTCTGTGCTTTTGTCCTTTCCTTGTTGGAGAAAATAAAAGACGGTGGCGACTCTTGCTTACCGCGACATTTCGCGAAACCAGCTTTAAAACAGTCAGTTCCAGATCCACCGATCACAGAACTGGCGACTCTGCTGGGGACACTTTATAAAGTGAGGTGTACCTTAGGGCTAGTTCATAACTGTGTTTTAAATTGTTTTCCTTGTCTGCTTTAAAATTGTGGGTTGCATCGGAGTTTCGTAGATCCTAACCCGGATCTGGGGATACCCTGTTTAGGTAGCATAAGCTGTGAGGGACCTGTCCGGCGTAGACCGACATGGGTGAAGCAGTGGCTACGTTGGTGTGGCACCTTGGTCTGTACCGATATCCCTTGTGTCGTAACGAGGAGAATATGGGTCTTCCAAGGAGTCATTAAGCACCAACAGACCTTAGAACCTTAATTGACACAACTTGGCCATTAGAACAGTAGCAGTATGCTACGCCCATTGAGGCTAAACTCTCGTGATGGTTCTGGCCGCAAGAAAAGATTGCGATGCTGGAGTTATGACCGATTGAGGGTAGTCAGTGATGTTGGGATCCTCTAGAACCCGGTTACTTTGATAGGACAGGTATGAACCAACCAACTGAAAGAGGGTAATACCTAGACCTCATGCTGGCCTAAACTCTAAGGGCTTCTCTTGTGTGACTTATGTGCCTTCGTACTTGACTATCTGTGTGCTTGTTACCTGACACTTGTTTCTTGCAGGTTTTGTTTATAGTCCTTAATTGGGACTCATAACAGGGTACTAAGTTACTTGCAGGTTTTTCTTATAGTCCTTAATTGGGACTCATAACAGGATACTAAGTTTCTTGCAGGTTATGTTTTAAGTCCTTAACTGGGACTCATGACAGGTTTACTTGAGTTTCTTGTAGGTTTTAGTTTGCAGTCCTTAATTGGGACTCATAACAGGATTACATACATTACCCCATGCATAGCATAACATCATACCATTGCATACATCCTAACCCATTTCAAGGATCCCAAGGGCTTGTGATGCAGGTCATGATGAATCAAACATCTAGCAAGGGGCAAAGAGGATTTATTTTCCTCTAGCCAAGGTTGTCAGGGGCTATGACCCACTGGATATGGTGAGCCTTTGACCCTTGAAGAAGGACTCTCTACAATATGCAGTGCCTTCAATCAAGTCACCAATTTCCAATGCTAACAAATTTTCTTGTTTACCCCGCGAGGTCCTTGAAAACATTACATGCATGTCATACTCATCATTGCATAATAGGTATCCTTGTTGCAGGTCACTTACCTTTCTCGCTGTTTATTTCAGCAATGGCTTCACAACAAGATAACCAGGACCTTCACGCTCAAGAGACTCAGTTCAGGGAAATCTTCCTAGGTCTATCCAAGGGGCAGGAAGAGTTGAGGACACTCCTGATGGGGAATCTGATTAGAAAGAGTCCTGAAGACGACAAGGACGAACAGCTAAAACGTCTACAAGCTGAGGTAGATACATTAAAGACCCAGATGCTGGGGCAGAGGGCTCTCATCCAGGGTTTAGTTCAGGAGCAAGGAGAGCTGAGAGCCATGATCAGCCAGCTTCCTCAAGGCATGAAGCAACCAGCCCAAGTCAGGGACCAGGTCATTGAACAACTTCCAAGAGGACAAAGGTCTGGTCCAATGAATAGACCTCTCCAAGCTGCTACCACTTCACAGGTCCAACAACGACCTCGCCAAGAACAACGGACTGATCAGAACAAGCCAGACAAGTCTAGGAGGCAATTTACCCAGCTCAACACGTCGTTGGCTCAAACCCTACAACACCTGTTGAGACTGAATCTGATTACATTAAGGGACCCTCCTAAGAATCAGAATACAGCGTCACCAAAGTATAATCCCAATGCCCGCTGCGCTTATCACTCTGACAGCCCGGGGCATACTACAGATGATTGTTGGAGCTTGAAAAATAAGATCCAAGACTTGATTGACGCAAAGGAGATTGAGTTCAAGGCGCCCGAGACTCCCCAATATGATCACTGCTCCCATGCCAAAACATGGCTAGGATAGAAAGCACTTTTTTGTTCATTTGAATTCAAGTTGTAATTTTCTTTTGTTCAAACATTTACTCATGTTAAACATCGTTATTTCATTAATGCATCGCATATGTCTGTTTTGAAGCAATATATTCGTATTCACTATATGCAAATTATTTTCATATTTTTTCTGATGTCAACTCTTGACCTAAAATCCTAAGCCTCTTGAGGGAGGATGACGAAAACGATACCACGATCTACAGTATGCTTTTGAATGGACCCCGCTGATGAGGTACAGGCATTGTTTCAATTCCTAAACACTGGAGTAATAAGGAAGATAATCCCTCGTTAACCCCTCTGAGCCAAAGAAGTAGGAGTTTTTCTTTTCGAAATTTAAAACCCTTAATCATAACCTGGGGCAGGGTAGTCTCTCAGTTGATCCAAGTGCATAACGAACGGCACCAAATGAGTCCTTCCAAAAAAAGAAAGACAATGATGGTTCAGAACAATCAAAAGGACAGGCAGTCATTACCAAAAAAAAATCATAAACGAAAAGCCCAAGAAGTCAAACCTATAAAAAGGGACTTATGAAACTGGGGCATCCCGCTGACTGTAATTCCGAAAGGGAAACAGCTCAGGCAAAAAACAGGGATAACAAAATAAAAAAGAAAGAGGTCTTACAAACCCTCAACAAGAAAGGAATGACTGCCTATTCAAAATAAGTTATCAACATCCGAATCATCACCGGAAAATCAGAGCAAAGACTCAAACAAGGTCTAACGTGTGATCAACTGAGTTTAGGTTTGGAGAACATCATGAAGAACGGGTGGGTACAAATAAAATTTGAGCCTTTATCCTTTGTTTCTTAAACCGTGAACCAGGCCACGTTATAACCCTTAAAAGTCCTAGCTGAAGCATGGGTTAGTTCGAAAGCATACTGTTACGAAAGGTATCCTGACTCCTGAAGGCCTACGGTGAATACGGAGTTGACATCACGTTTTACAAACATTCACTTGTTTTATGGAAAATAATGCATTTTCAAAATCTTCAAGACAGACATAAGCTTTGCATTTTTGACATAACTTTGTTTGCATATGACTTTTTGTTTGAACAGCAGGGAAATTCGCACGATGAATGCCTAATGAACAGAAGTACCTCCAATCAAGGGGCACAACATGATCATGGTCCAATCATCTGGGGCAGTCCAATCAAGATTCGGAGAATCTCTCAAAGGCCAACCAGCTTGGGGCAAATCTCCATCTGGACCACCTAGGGCATTCCGACAACGAATCTTGCCTGATCAGACATCTTCTAGTGGTACGACAACGCAATATCAATAACAGGGGCATCTCCCTACATCCGGAGAGCATGGACATAGTCGAAAAAATACTACGCAATAATCAAAGACCCGCTAGGTTGACATACCTAGGCAAAAATAAGGGCTTCCCGACGAACCAAAAGGGTTCGGGAAAAAATAAGGGATGAAATGAAAAAAATTTGTACACCCGGCAAGTCGAAAACCTGAAAAGGCGGCTTGGGCAAAAATGGGTATCCCGGTGGGCTGAAAACCCGAAAGGGCGGTCCAGGCAAAAGTTAGGGATCAAAGCGTACGACTATGTCCTGTCATATTGTCACCTGCCTACCTGAAGAAGGTTTGACCCTCAACAACTATCAGCACCTCATAGGTCTTCCTCTCCCACATCAGAAACAGAGGCAATGATGAGTGGTCTAAACGATCTAATTGCTCTGTCCATCAAGGTATCAAGGTAGGTTCAGCTGAAGAACATAACCAGTATACCTTAATTCCCCAGAGAGTGAGCCAGCAAGTCAGTGCACTCCTCTCCAAGCAGTTATCAACCTTAAGGAAGTTGGGTATCCTCCCGCAGATCTCAACATTCCCCAGCAGCATATATTCTTAACAAGCATCCCCGGCAGTCTTGGTCTAAAGATTGTTCCCCGGCAGCATACAAGCATTCAAAGGAATCACTTCCCCCGATACATCTCAAAACTTCCCCAGAAGAATCCAATCCAGTTTCTCCAGGAAAGTGGAATTTATATCCCCAAGCAGTAAGCTTATCCCCAGTAGATTCTGGAAGTTTACCCTCGCAGAGCACGAACGCGTCGTCCGGCTTGATTTAAAGAGTTGTTTCCTCAATAGGATATAACTGGGTTATCCTCAGCCAAAAGCCACGGGAAGAGCGTCGTCAACGAAGCCTTCTTATCCCCAGCGAAGTCCATTAACGCTTCCAATATAACAACGGTATCCCCAGCGAAGTTACTACCAACATCTCAACAAGAGTACCTCTCTCCCCACAGAATATTGCTCCCCAGCAAGATCGCTAGATTAATTTTCTCCCCGCAGAGTAATCCATTCGCCAAGTTTATTCCCCAACGGAGTTATCTTCTCCTACCGGTATTCTTGCAACTATCATCCCCAGCGGAAGCGAAATCTATTCTTTAACATCAGCCCAGGATATGACTTCCCGGCACCCGTCAAGGATTTACTTTCCTAGACAAAAACATACATTCCTAAACATCACATACATCATGATACATGCATAAACGCATCATACCTTACAATCTCATTTATGTTGAGAACATCATTGCTTGATCCATATCATGCATTGCATATGGCTGACCTTTACATTTCAGGAAAGATCCAGTTAAAGTTCTCAAGATACATTTCAAGACCTAGACCGGTTCAGTTAAATCGACTCTAAGATTTTCCTGATGCTTATCCAGTCAAAGGCCTTCTCTGGTTCAGTCAGATCGACCCTAAGATCTCCCTAATACTTATCCAGTTGAAGATATTTCAAGACCTAGACCGGTTCAGTTAAATCGACTCTAAGATTTTCCTGATGCTTATCCAGTCAAAGGCCTTCTCTGGTTCAGTCAGATCGACCCTAAGATCTCCCTGATACTTATCCAGTTGAAGATATTTCAAGACCTAGACCGGTTTAGTTAAATCGACTCTAAGATTTTCCTGATGCTTATCCAGTCAAAGGCCTTCTCTGGTTCAGTCAGATCGACCCTAAGATCTCCCTGATACTTATCCAGTTGAAGATATTTCAAGACCTAGACCGGTTCAGTTAAATCGACCCTAAGATTTTCCTGATGCTTATCCAGTCAAAGGCCTTCTCTGGTTCAGTCAGATCGACCCTAAGATCTCCCTGATGCTTATCCAGTTGAAGATATTTCAAGACCTAGACCGGTTCAGTTAAATCGACCCTAAGATTTTCCTGATGCTTATCCAGTCAAAGGCCTTCTCTGGTTCAGTCAGATCGACCCTAAGATCTCCCTGATGCTTATCCAGTTGAAGATATTTCAAGACCTAGACCGGTTCAGTTAAATCGACCCTAAGATTTTCCTGATGCTTATCCAGTCAAAGGCCTTCTCTGGTTCAGTCAGATTGACCCTAAGATCTCCCTGATGCTTATCCAGTTGAAGATATTTCAAGACCTAGACCGGTTCAGTTAAATCGACCCTAAGATTTTCCTGATGCTTATCCAGTCAAAGGCCTTCTCTGGTTCAGTCAGATCGACCCTAAGATCTCCCTGATGCTTATCCAGTTGAAGATATTTCAAGACCTAGACCGGTTCAGTTAAATCGACCCTAAGATTTTCCTGATGCTTATCCAGTCAAAGGCCTTCTCTGGTTCAGTCAGATCGACCCTAAGATCTCCCTGATACTTATCCAGTTGAAGATATTTCAAGACCTAGACCGGTTCAGTTAAATCGACCCTAAGATTTTCCTGATGCTTATCCAGTCAAAGGCCTTCTCTGGTTCAGTCAGATCGACCCTAAGATCTCCCTGATACTTATCCAGTTGAAGATATTTCAAGACCTAGACCGGTTCAGTTAAATTGACTCTAAGATTTTCCTGATGCTTATCCAGTCAAAGGCCTTCTCTGGTTCAGTCAGATCGACCCTAAGATCTCCCTGATGCTTATCCAGTTGAAGATGTTTCAAGACCTAGACCGGTTCAGTTAAATCGACCCTAAGATTTTCCTGATGCTTATCCAGTCAAAGGCCTTCTCTGGTTCAGTCAGATCGACCCTAAGATCTCCCTGATGCCTATCCAGTTGAAGATATTTCAAGACCTTGTCCGGTTCAGTTAAATCGACCCTAAGATTTTCCTGATTCTTATCCAGTCAAAGGCCTTCTCTGGCTCAGTCAGATCGACCCTAAGATCTCCCTGATGCTTATCCCAGTAGAAGACACCCAGGATTTTTTCTCAACGAGCGTTGTTGAAGTTAAAGTCACCCAAGGTTCTCTTACCGTTCATGCAAGTTAGTAACCATCCCTGGTTCATTCATCATCATTTGAAGCTCCAGACCCAGCTCCTGTAACCAGTCAGGACACATCTATACCGAGCATCTGAAAACCAGCTCCTGCAACGTGTCAGGTACTCATTTTTCTTTTGCAGGTATGCAGTTTCTCGCTAAGGAATCTCTGACGCGATCAACATCCAGATGGCATCTATAAGCCCATCACCTTATTCATCAATCCCCAAATGGCATCTGTAAGCCCATTCCATCATCACCGCTACTATGTAAGTGCAAATTTCTGGGCACTCTAGTGTTCAATCATCTTCCACCTTCGGATTACGAAAGGCACGTCAGCCAATCTGCATCCTCAGGTCTAAGAAGATTGAACAGGGGCAACTGTTGTACCCCAAAATTTGCCCTCCCATATTCTCCAAGAAATTGCCAAGCCAAGTCACAAAACTCTCCAAGGGTTGCACAGTGCAAAAGTCTCCTATACAGTCAAGATTAGGGTTTTGTGTTCTGATCAAGAAAGGAAGTTTTCAAAGGCCCAATCAAGTCTCATATGCCTACAAATATGGTCAAGCATCCTCATATCAAGCTTCAAGGCATTCAGCTCAAAATTGCACAGTCAAAACCCTAAATTGCACTACAGTCAACTGTAGGGGCAAAATGGTCATTTGACAGTCAAAAGTTCAAATTTTTGGTCAACATCTTATTTTGAAGCCACAAACATCATTTGATCAATGCTTGATCATGATTCTAAAAACTTGGCTCAAAAATCATCAAGATGCAAAAGTTTCTATTTTTGGACAGTTCGAAAAGTCAACTGAAATTGACCAAGGCATAACTTTCACATGGATTATCAGAAAAATTCCATCCAAAGCTCATTTTGAATAGAAAGACATTTCCTACAATTCATCTTCATACTTCAAGTCCAAGAAATGCTCTCACAAAAAGTTATCAATTTCAACATTATAGGTCATTTTCAAAAGTCAACAAAAGGGGACTTTAAGTCAAAGGCCATAACTTGAGATTGGTAAATCAAAATGACATGGGACCAAAGGCATTGGTTAGAGGACTCAAAGACCTTTCTAAAATGTCCAAGAACATGAGCAAAGCTTAAAAATTGAGCAAGTTATGCATTGGAGAAGTTGGGAAATTTTTGTGAAATGGCCAAAATCATTTATCCTTGAAATCTCATTTTTGACAAAAGGGGGCCCACTTTTTCCACTTGAATTGACTTGGCCATGCTTCCCACGTGTCCCATCTTTTATTTCAGATTTTTTTATTAATTTTTTCATTTTTATTGATTTTATTGGATTTAATTAATTTTAAATCTTTTAAAATCAAAAGAAATTCAAAAAAATTAATTTAAAGGGATATTTTGCTTTGATTAACCTTGAAGCATCATTATGTACCTACCATTTTTCGTGCTAAGGCTTAAACAAGGCAAAAATTCAAATTTGAATCAAAAGTGGAAAGTGTGATAATGGTGGTTTATGCCAAATCCTAAACATCAATGCAAGGCATTATTGGCCATAATTTTCATTCATACACATTGCATAAGACATGTACAAGTGAAAGTGTCCAGGTTCATTCAAGAGACATGCATATTTCAAAAAAGGAAAACTTTTAATGTGTCTGATTCTTGTCTCATGGCATTAAAGGCCTGGTTAAATGGCTGTCTCTTACCGTTACAAGACCCTCACACTCCTATAAATACAAGGGCCAGTGGCACATTACAACGAACGAAAAAACACACAACAGGAGAACGAAAGAAACATTGGAGAGAGGCTGCCCACAAAATCCATCAAAGGTTGCCAGAATTTTCCAAGCAAAGCCACCCTTCAGCAAAAGTAGCCAAGCCCAGAAGCCCAGATCGAAGGTGCCTACATTCAGGAAGCGCCCAAATCGAAGGTCCAATCTACTGGTAAGAGAGGGTAAACTTTCCAACCTTGTATTTGCATTACACATTCGTGCTTGTTGTTACCTTCAATTTACTATCCTAGACAGGATCAAAGGGCCTGGGTTTGGCCCCGGGTCATGTTCTTCGCTTGCTAACATTTGCTGCAGATTTATCCTGAAAAGACTCAGCGCACGTAGGATCGAAGGGCCTGGGGTTCGATACCAGGCCCTGAGTTTATTTTGCTAACATACTTTTGCAGGTATAGCATCCCAGATCGAAGGAGGCACCTTCTCTGGATCGAAGCTTCCCAGGCCTCCAGAATTATGCTTTTTTTATTTGCTGCCTGTTTCCGTCGTTTTTCTTATACTTATTTTGACTATTTTTATTTCTTTTTTTTAATCAACATAAAATCAAAAACACAAAAAAATCAGAAAAGACAAAAAATAAATAATAATTTTATTTTAGTATTAATTTTGTAAATAAATCCCTTAATTAATTTAGATTTAATTTTAGGTTATAATTTAATTCTATTTCACAATAAACCAAAAATAATAAAAAATAGATCTTTAACACTTTTTACCTTTTTTTAATTAATTAAATATTTTCATTATAAGTATCATTAACCATTAACTTTGTAAATAAAATTTATAATTAATTTAGTTTTAATTCTAGGTTTTAACTTTAATACATTTTCTTTAATAAATTAAAAACAATTAAAATTAGAATTAATTACTTGACTTTTTAATTAGTTTAAATTTTCTTTAATGTCATAAATCAAAAAACATAAAAATAAGTCATTTCTTTTATTTAACTTGATTATTTTAACTTAATTATTTTAATTCCTTTAAAGGGTTCAACGCCCTCGCATTTGATTATTTTCTTTTTTCGCGCGTTTCATTTATTTCTTTTGTGAATATAATGTACTTATACCAAAGCCATGTAATAGCTATTAGACATTTCTTTTCTGCAATTTATTTTAAATCGGGTCTGGATTAATTTGGCGTTGTAGACCCGCGCCCTTTGTAATAGCGTAGGACTTTTATCTTTTCTGCACTTTAAATTCCCGCACTTTTAACTGTTAAACAATAACATGAAAGAATGAATGCCCAAAAAATAAAATCGAAACGTAGATCACCAATGCATGACAAGACAAACAATAAACTGAAAATGCCACACAATTCACACACCACCCCTAGGGTACGCTTCACTGTTGCCTTGCCCCTCGAAAGGTGGTCGTCGAGTAGAGGATGTCTTAGTAAGTCCTCATGATCCGGGAACCTGGCATGAGGGTAGCTTCTAAGGTGTCTTCCCATTGCTCTGGTGATCACCATGTCCCTACAAACTCGAATTGACCCGAACACCTCCAACGGTGGTGCTACCTACCTCTCAATGGTGGGATGGCACTACCTAAAGGACAATTACACAGCTTTATTCCTTAGGGTAGGTAGATTCTCATAGATACTTGCTCATCCCAAAAACAAACAAAATACTTTTTCACACCTACACTTTCTAAAAGTTTTCGAACAAATTTTTCATACACTCTTGAGGACTGATACAAGAGTCGATCTGAAACTTTCAAAGAAACTTTTTCAAAACCCACTCACACTTTGAAAAGCAAACAAACATTTTGAAAACACAAAGAGCAAGTATCTAAGAGCCCATGGATAACCATGGATAGAAAGGGTGCTAACACCTTCCCTTTCTATAATCTACCTCCCGAACCGAGAACTAATCTCTTTAAAGGAATTTTTCTGTGCTTTTGTCCTTTCCTTGTTGGAGAAAATAAAAGACGGTGGCGACTCTTGCTTACCGCGACATTTCGCGAAACCAGCTTTAAAACAGTCAGTTCCAGATCCACCGATCACACACCATGATAGAGAGAATCATGGCCCAGAATGGCCTCAACACAGGAATTCGAAGGCCAAATTATGCCTCTCCTATATTAGATTACATAATGCACACTGATTTACCAAGGGGATATAAAGTCCCTAAGTTTACAAAGTTTGCTGGGGATACCAACGAATCAACAGTCGAACATATAGCCAGGTATCTAACCGAAGCAGGAGATATAGCCAATAATGAAGACCTTAGGATCAAATATTTCCCAAGTTCCCTGACTAAGAACGCTTTCACATGGTTCACCACTTTGCCTCCTGGGTCCATTGATACTTGGGCTCTTTTGGAGAGATTATTCCATGAGCAGTTCTACATGGGGCAATCAAAAATAAGTCTGAAGGAACTAGCCAGTGTCAAGAGGAAGTTTACTGAACCCATAGATGATTATCTGAATAGATTCAGGCTCTTGAAATCTAGATGCTTTACAGTAGTTCCTGAACATGAGTTAGTCGAAATGGCTGCTGGCGGCCTGGATTACTCTATTTGAAAGAAATTAGACACTCAATACTTGAGGGATATGGCTCAATTAGCCGATAGGGTTCGACAGGTCGAAAGGCTAAAGGCCGAAAAGGCCAGAGTCTTTAAAAATAACAAGAAGGAAAGGATCTCATATGTTGGAACTGAGGAAACAGAAGATTATCCTGAATTCGAATTCGAAGAGGTCGAAATCGACCTCGCTGAATTAAAACAGGAACCACCTTACTCCTGCAAATTATTAGTTCCCACAAAAGGGAAAGAAATTGTTGAAAATGAGAAAAGTGACAAATTCCCAAAGAAGGTTTATACCTTCGATGTCACTAAGTGTGACGAGATTTTTGATTTACTTGTCAAAGATGGCCAACTCATTGTGCCATCAAATGTCAAAATACCTCCTTTAGATCAAAGAAAGAAAAGGGGATTTTGCAAGTATCATAGTTTCCTAGGCCACAAAACCTCACAGTGTTTTCTTTTCAGGGACCTAATTCAGAATGCAATTAAAGATGGCAGACTGAAGTTCACTGATAAAGCAAAAATGAAAGTAGATGAAGATCCTTTGGATGTCGCAGACACCAATTACTCCGAGCCTGCATGCATTGGGGAAATTAACATGGTGGAAGCTGACCAAAGTGACGCTCCAGTAGGAGAGAAAGGTACTGAAAATGAAAGCTGGGTGTTAGTCGAAGTCAAAAAGGGGGTCACTGAAGGCGTCCACAAGCAACCAGAGACTTCGATCGAAGCAGCACCTTTAGCTGTTGCAAAAGAAATCCAGGCTACTGAAGGCCAGGAAAACCAAAACCAAGAGTTGACACAGGTTACTGAAGGCCTGAGGCTAGAATTGGAGAAAGTCCAAATCACGAAGCCAACCTCCCCTCAGAAAGAAATATGGGATACTTTAGGGGAACCCAGTGGAAAGTTTGACTACTTGGTCAAATATTCTACCCCAGAGAGTTCAAAGGTCCACATTGAAGATATAAAACCCACAGGATGGGGAGATGATGACGCTAAGGGGGAGGATGTTGAGGTAAACATGGTGGATATGGAGAGACCTCGTTCTGAAATGGAGGAGGTGGAGAGATACTTAGAAAAGGAAAAGTATAAAATGGAGGATAATCATGCTGGAGATACTAGTCTTAAGGATTACCTCATGATGTGCCACAAAGGAGATACAGGAATGATACTATGCTCTAGGTGCAGCATCCTTTGCAATCAGAGAATTGCTGCAAACTTCGAGAGGGTACAAAGGGCACGAACTGGCAATAACTGGCGCCAGGATAACCAATTATTCAGGTGTTATCCTAAAGCTGGAGAAAGTTTGTTAGAATTTGTGCTTCGCTGCTACAAAGGGGCAACCAAATGCTTGATATGCCCAAGGTGTTCTGCTGTGTATGATCAAAGCACGACCAGAGCCTTCGAAACAATCCCTTTCGCCCCGTGCTGGAACCACCAAGAGACTGTTCAGATGGGCCCATGTTTCGATAGTAAATACAATCAACGAAGGCCTGATAGTCCTCATCCCAAGGGCGCTCGAAGGGTGACGTTCAAAATTCCTGCTGAAGTGCCAACAGACAAATGGCTGCAAGTCAGAAATGACAAAGGCAAAGACAAATGGAGAAACAATGAACGAAACGCATGCCATGCTATGACATATAGAAGGCAGTTCAACATAGCGAATAGGGAATAAGTGAGACTAGAGAACTACAAAGGTAGAAACCCCATGTCAAGATCTCAATGGCGAAGGCAACAGAGAATTCGAAAGGCTGAAAGGGAAGCTGTGGCAAATAAAGGGGCAACTTCAATAAAAAACCAAGGTGAATCTAGCACCAACAAACCCACACCAAAAAATCAAACTGAAGACAAACCCCCAGTTAGTAGGAGACTCTTCTCTGAAGTGCAACTAAATGAACCAAAGGAATACACTCCAGGTCCAGAAGAAGACGGAGATATGCTAACGGACAACTTCGAATCAGAGGGGGAGTCTTCGTTCAATATCAATTGCAACGTGGTATCTGTGCTTCCTTGTGAGTTTGGACAGGAAACTGAAATTGACGAGTATGAGGAAGAAGATACCATAGATTTGATGAAGCATAGGCCTGTGTGCTACTATGTGATGGATAATGGAGCTGTCGAGGAGCAGAATGCATTCTTCGAGCGTCCAGAACCAGCTATGAAGAATCATTTGAAGCCATTATTTATTCGGGCAAAGGTTGGTGCCCATGGCGTGAGTAAGGTTCTAGTGGATGGGGGTGCTGCAGTCAACTTAATACCCCATTTCATGCTGAAAAGGTTAGAAATACGCGAAGGAGACATCAAACCACACAACATGGTTCTATCCAATTATGAAGGGAAAGTAGGCAAAACACTGGGGGTGGTTCAATTGGACTTGACGATAGGCTCAAGCTGTAGGCCCACCGTGTTCATGGTGATCGAAGCCAAGGCCAACTACAATTTGTTGCTGGGAAGGGAGTGGATCCATGGCGTAGGAGCAGTTCCTTCGTCAATGCACCAGCGATTAGTTTTGTGGAGAGAAGATGGGATCGTGGAAAACATTGAAACGGACCAGAGTTACTTCATGTCAGCAGTCAACTTAGTTGACAAGAGGAATTATGACAAACATCTGGCAAAGATTGCTCCCTGTGTCCCAAATGATGAAATCAACGAAACCAGAAACGCACACTACTATATGACCCTTCGCCATGATGGCATATACTGGGATAGAAGAATAATCAGTGAAGATGAAGGATTCGAAGGTACTATGCAAAGACGGCCAGCAGGCTGGGAATTTGACAACCTTACTCATGACTGAGTCCTCCTTTTTCGAAAGGATTTCGGCCTATATGGCTGAGAACGAATCAAAGGCGGCCTTAGAGGCTAAAATGAATAAACTGGCTTTAAAGATGAACGAAATAAATGGGGATAGCTCGAAAGGCTCACCCTTTGAAGAACTTGAGATAGATCAAAGACTGGACGCCATCTATGATAAAGAACCCTTAGGCTTCGAGAGGGACCCCATAGACTCAGGTGCCAAAATGTTGGCGCAGGATCCACTCGAAGAAGTGAACTTAGGGGATGAGAACACGAAAAGAATAACCTATATAAGTGCAAAACTTAACCCAGGCCTCAAGCAGGAAGTGATCGAAGTCCTCAAGAAAAACAAAGATTTCTTCGCGTGGGACTATGACGAAATTCCTGGTTTAAAGAGGGAGTTAGTCGAACACAGACTTCCAATCAAAGATGGCAAGAAGCCCATCAAGCAAACTCCTAGAAGATTCGCACCAGCGGTTCTCACAAAGATCAAAACTGAGATCGAACGGTTGCTGCGCTGCAGATTCATCAGAACCACAAGGTATGTCGAATGGTTAGCAAATATAGTGCCTGTTATTAAGAAAAATGGTTCTTTGAGAATCTGCATAGATTTTAGGGATTTAAATACTGCAACCCCTAAAGATGAGTACTCCATGCCTGTGGCAGAAATGTTAGTAGACTCTGCTGCAGGATTCGAATATTTAAGTATGTTAGATGGATACTCAGGGTACAATCAGATTTTTATTGCTGAAGAAGATGTTGCCAAGACAGCATTTCGTTGCCCAGGAGCCTTAGGCACCTACGAATGGGTGGTGATGCCTTTTGGTTTAAAAATGCTGGGGCAACTTATCAAAGGGAAATGAATTCGATTTTCCATGATTTCATTGAAACCTTTATGCAGGTGTATATTGATGATATAGTCATCAAATCTATATCTGCAGAAACCCATTTGCATCATTTGAGCCAATCATTCGAAAGAATGAGAAAACATGGCTTAAAGATGAATCCCCTTAAATGTGCATTTTTTGTGCAGGCTGGAGATTTCCTTGGCTTTGTGGTTCATAAAAAAGGAATTGAGATCAACCAAAATAAAACCAAAGCCATAATGGAGACGAAAGCACCTACGTCAAAAAGGGAGCTGCAATCTTTGCTAGGGAAGATTAACTTTCTCAGGAGATTCATTTCGAATCTGAGTGGAAGAACCCAAGCTTTCTCTCTGTTGCTTCGTTTAAAGCAAGGCCAAGCCTTCGAGTGGAACGAAGCTCATCAGGAGGCATTTGACAAGATAAAAAGATATCTCTCTCAGCCTCCCATCTTGTCTCCACCTTCATGGGGAAAGCCCATGAGATTGTACATATCTGCCTCGGAAGTTAGTATAGGTAGTATGTTAGCACAAGAAGATAACAATGGCATCGAAAGAGCCATATGCTATTCAAGTAGAGTATTGAATGATGCAGAGACTAGATATAGCAATATAGAAAAGCTATGCCTCTGTTTGTACTTTTCTTGTATGAAAGTCAAGTATTATATAAAGCTTGTTGATGTTTATGTTTCATCTCATTTTGATGTTATCAAACACATGCTTTCGAAACCAATAATGCATAGCAGAGTTGGTAAATGGGCTTTAGCCTTAACAGAATATTCTTTGACTTTCATGCCTTTAAAAGCTGTGAAAGGTCAAGTGATTTCTGATTTCATTGTGGACCATTCATTGGTTGAACAAACTGTAATGAGTTATGTTGAAACGCAACCATGGAAATTATACTTTGATGGTTCGACCCACAGGAATGGTAGTGGTGTTGGGGTCCTTATAATTTCTCCTGAAGGAATTCCAACAAAATTCAAGTATAAATTAGATGGTCCTCGTTGCTCGAACAACGAAGCTGAGTACGAAGCGCTTATTGTTGGACTTGAAGCTTTGTTGGAATTGGGGGAAACTAGAGTCGAAATTAAAGGAGACTCAGAGTTAGTGGTCAAGCAAATAACAAAGGAGTACAAATGCATAAAGGAAAATCTGATGATATACTTCGTCATAGTTAACAGGCTACTTAGAAAATTTGAATACATGGATATTCAACATATACCAAGAATAGAAAACCAAGAAGCAAATGACTTAGCACAGTTGGCTTCAGGTTATAAAGTTTCTGCTAAAAACTTTGAGGATCTGGTCGAATTAAGAGGTAGAGTTATGGCTACTAGATTCATACCATCAGATCTAGAGAGTATGAAATTGGGTTATGCTGAGAAACAGGGATTCGAAATACTAGCCATAGACACCTTATCATATGCAGATTGGCGAAGTCCACTTGTGAGCTATTTAACAAACCCAACTCTGAATGTTGATAGGAAGATAAAATATTGAGCATTGTCATATGTCCTCATGGGGAACGAATTGTTCAAAAAGACCCAAGAAGGCGTATTACTGAAATGCCTAGGAGAAAGTGAGGCATACTTAGTGTTGTACCCCAAAATTTGCCCTCCCATATTCTTCAAGATTTGCCAAGATCATGCTTCAAAATCTCCCAAGGGTTGCACAGTCCAATGGCCTCCTAACACAGTCAAAATTAGGGTTTTTTTTCTTGCAAAAAAATGAGGTTTTCAAGGGTCCAATCAAGTCCCACATGCCTATATACATTGTCAAGCATTCATATGCCAAGTTTCAAGACTCACAGCATCAAGTTGCACAGTCAAAAACCCTAAATGCTTCACAGTCAACTGCAGGGGCAAAATGGTCATTTGACAGTCAAAAGTCAAAAATTTTGGTCAACATCTTATTTTGAAGCCACAAACATCATTTGATCAATTCTTGATCATGATTCTCAAAGCATGGCTCAAAAAGTCTCAAGATGCAAAAGTTTCTATTTTTGGACAGTTGAAAAAGTCAACTGCAAATTGACCAGGGCATAACTTCTTCATGGTTTATCAGAAAAATACCATCCAAAGCTCATTTTGAAGATAATTACATTTCCTACAACTCATCTTCACACTTCAAGTCCAAGAAATTCTCTCACAAAAAGTTATCAATTTCAACATTATAGGTCATTTTCAAAAGTCAACAAAAAGGCACTTTAAGTCAAAGACCATAACTTGAGATTGGTAAATAAAAATGACATGGGACCAAAGACATTGGTTAGAGGACTTCAAGACCTTTCCAAAATGTCCAATAACATGATCATAGCTTCAAAATTGAGCAAGATATGCCTTGTAGAAGTTGGGAAATTTTTGGGAATTTTGAAAAATCAACTTTGCACAAAAGGCTTCAAAAATGCTAATGGGCCTCAATTTCTTTCATGAATCATTACCAAAAGGCTATGCACGACCCATTAAGCTCAAAGGGAGTTATTTTCTTATTTTTTGATTAATTATTTGAATTTTTATCATCATTAATTCATTTAATTAAATATAAATATAAGAAAAATACTAAATCATGCTTTTAAATCCTTTTTATGTAGCAAATATCCTCCTCACATGTAAGAGATCTCGTGCATCAATCAAAAGGGACAAAATCATCCAAATTTGGCAATGATTGGCATGGAAAAGATTGAAAAAAGATATGGAAAATCAAATATTCAAAACATTGATTCAATGGACTATGGGCTTGGTTTTTGACCTAGAAAGCTTCAGATACATATGCATAACAGAACCTAATCCTGATACACACGAAAAACTGCACACAGGCTGCATAACCAATTTGCAATTTTTGCCAAAAACCTTGAAACTGATTTCGTACCTAGAGCACAATTCAAAGCTTCAAAAGCATTCCAACACATTGTCAAGACATCCAGGAAGCATTTGCAATCGAAACCAAGTCTCCAGACCTCAAGAATTGGTAGAACGAAGTCTCACTTTTCATAAATATGTTCATTATCGTGTTTTAATTTTCAAGCATTGTTCATGTGTTTTGTTGATTGATTTACACTAATATGGATGTTCTGAAGCTAATGGTACCCTTTAATTGAACTAACAATGCCTATATCAAAATCTGCCATTGATGGATATTAGGGTTTCAGGAGCTCTAATTTAGGGGTTTACGCATATGGCAAAATCAGGCCACCAAACCTATGCCAATGGATTCGTGACCTCAAGACGAAATCAATCCACACCTCGCGCCTTTTTTATATTTGCCCATTGTCTAATCACTATTTTTCCTGGTGGTATTTAGTGGGGGTTTAAAACCCCCGCTATTTGGTTATGTTACAGGTACAAAAGACGAAGAAGATGCTAGCGTGTCCAGGCATGGTTGGTCAGTTTGAATATTAGCGCGTTTTTTTGGTTTGTTCCAGCATGATTACTTTTTTCATATATATTATTTATGTTCTATAATATTAACAAACGAATGCAATGGTTCAGTTGGTAGAGGACGTGGCTGGTGAGAATTGGGACCTGGGTTCGATTCCCAGGTCCCCCATATACTTAATCATTTTTGTTGTAACACGTTCATGTGCAACATGCTATCAACGTCCTACCATACAACTCCACATCCAAGCCTGCCACGTGCCCATCAACTTCAATCTGAAGGCCACAAAAGAGGCTCACCATATGCCCCAGTCAATGAATGAACGCTTAATCTGGAAAAGTCAAACGGGCTTCTTGTTCAGTGGGCCAAAATGCTTCAATAAAACCTCCAAAAAGGGCCAGACACCCCTCCTTGTTTGTATTCCTTCTTTTAATTTTCTTTTCTTTTATTCTTTTCAATTATTCTTTTTAATTATTTCTTTTAATTCTATAATTAATTTTCACAATAATAAATACAGAAAAAATCCAAAAAAATGTTTTATTGTTATTAACATTAATTTCACCATTATTTTTTGTAAATAAACTTTAAATAATAAGTTTAGTTAATTTAGGTTTTCAATTTTAATACTTTTTCTTAAATAAATAAAATATGTAGAAATTAGGGTTTCTAATCTTTTTATCCTTTTTTTCAATAAATAATCTTCTTATTATTATTATTAATTATTAAATATTTTTGTAAATAAACATATACATAAATTCTTTAGTAAATTAGGTTAAACTTTAGCATTTTTTATTAATAATTAAAAACAATTTAGAACTAGGGTTTCCTTCTAACTTTAAATTCTTTTCTTATTCAATTAAATACAAAAAAACCTAAAAAACATTTCTTTTCTTTTTTAATAAAATAATTAATCAACTTTTAATTCAATTTAATTTCAAAAAAGGGTCCAACGCCCTCGAACGTGCAACTTTAATTCATTCACGCATTTATTCTTATTTTTTCTTTGTGAATATTATGTAACTGCTCAAGCCCTGTAATAGTAATTAGGAATTTATTTATTTTCCGCATTTTTTATTAAAACGGGTCTTTGTTAATTTAGCGATGTATAGACCCGCGCCTTGTAATAGCGTAGGATTTTACCTTCCGCATTTAAATTTCCGCACTCTTAACTGTTAAACTTCACACGAAAGAATGAATGGCCTAAATTAAAAACAAGCGTAGCTCATGATACATGTACAAGATAAAACATAACTGAAAACAATACACAAATTCACACACCACTCTTAGGGTACGCCTCACTGTTGCCTTGCCCTCAAAACGTGGTCGTCGAGTATAGGACGTTTTAGTAAGTCCTTATGTCCATAACATGATCCAGTTGCCTCGGAAAAGTTGCCTCGAATTAAAAAGGATCAATGGCATAAGGGTAGCTTCTAAGGTGTCCTACTGTTGCTCTGGTGACCACATTGTCCCTAAAAACGAATTGACCCGAACACTTCCAACGGTGGTGCTACCTACCTCTCAATGGTGGGTGTGATCGGTGGAAATGAGAACTGGCTGTTTTTAGCTGGTTTCGTGAAATGTCGCGGAAGCAAGAGTCGCCACCGTCTTTTATTTTCTCCAACAAGGAAAGGACAAAAGCACAGCAAAATTCCTTATGAGATATGTTTCTCGGTTCGGGAGGTAGATTTATAGAAAGGGAAGGTGTTAGCACCCTTTCTATCCGTGGTTATCCACGGGCTCTTAGGTACTTGCTCTTATGTTTTCAAAATATTTGCTTTTCAAAATGTGAGTGGGTTTTGCAAAAGTTTCTTTGAAAGATTTCTGAATAACTCTTGTATCGGTCCTCAAGAGTGTTTGAAAAATTATTTTGAAAGATTTTGAAAGTGTCAGTGCGAAAAGATTTTTGATTTGGTTTTTTAGAGAGCAAGTATCCATGAGTCATCTACCTACCCTAAGGAATTAAGCTGTGTAGAAGTCCTTAAGGTAGTGCCATCCCACCATTGAGAGGTAGGTAGCACCACCGTTGGAGGTGTTCGGGTCAATTCGAGTGTAGGGACAGTGTGGTCACCAAAGCAACAGTAGGACACCTTAGAAGCTACCCTTATGTCCTTGATCCTTTTTTAATCCGAGGCAACCGTTTCGAGGCAACTGTTCCGAGGCAACTGTTTCGAGGCAACTGGATCATGGACATAAGGACTTACTAAAACGTCCTATACTTGACGACCACATTTCGAAGGCAACGAGTGAGGCGTACCCTAGAAGTGGTGTGTGTGTTTGTATGTTGTATTCAGTTAATATTTGTCTTGTAATTAGTGAGCTACGAGTTGTTTTTATTTACATACATTCTTTCATGCAAGTTAACAGTTAAGGGGTGCGGAAAGTAAATTGCGGAAACGTAAATCCTACGCTATTACAAGGCGCGGGTCTATACATCGCCAAAAATTTACAAAGACCTGTTTTTGGTAAATAAGTACGAGAAATTAAAATAAAGCAGTAAACCTAATTAACTATTACATGTCTTGGAAGCAATTACATAATAATAAACTAAGCGCGAATAAAAATTAAATCGGAATGTTCTAAGGGTGTTGACCCTTTTTTTTAGAAAAGAAATTGATTTTTTTGTCTTTTTTGTAATTAAAATAAAATTAAAACTAACTAATGACTAATTAATTAATTTAATTAAAAGAAAATATTTTGTGTTTTTTTTATGTTTTTTATGAAATAAAATAAAAAGAAATAAAACTAAAAGTTAATTTTTCCTAATTCTAAATCTATTTTAATTATTAAAAGAAAAGTCAAAATTGCCTAATTAAACTATTTCACTTGTTGTTTATTTACAAAATAATAATAATAATAATAATAATGATGTTAGTTCTATTTTTTTGATTTTTTATGAAAAATATGTTAATTATGTTAATTGTTAATAATAAAATAAATAAAATAAGGCAAATAATAAAAAATGAAAATGAAAAAATAAAAAAAAAAGATTAAACCCAAGGGGGGTGAATCAGGAATTTAGGCCCATTTGAATCCAGCTCGTTTGACTTTCTGGAATCCAATGCTTGTGTGTTGACTCCTGAACATGGTGAGGACCACCTCCTGGCCATCAGATCTATGAGAGAGGCCACCTGGCGCTTGGGTCTTTAGATCTGCCTCCAATGACACTTGGCTTGTTGGATGGGTGAGGCTTATGGTGGAAACTACTTAAGAAACTGCACAAGAACGCGTTAACAAAAATGATATGAGAATTATGGGGGACCTGGGAAGAACTTACAGCGCGGTATGAGCCTCAGGACTTGGCAAAGGTTGCTTTAGCCACGTGCTTGTTTTGATCTGAAGATGCTCGCAACTATGTTTTAGAACTCTCACTTTTTGAATAATTTTTGGTTTTGCTCTTGTCCGTTTCTGCACACACACCCCTCTTGAATGAGGTTGGGAAGGCTTGTATATATAGTAATGAAATGTGTATCAATCCAAATAATGGTCATTAAGCTTATGCAATTATGTTCTTGATTTCCTCCATAACCAACATTGAACCATTTGCCATATTTGTGAAAAATTTGAATTTTTATGCCCATAATAGGCCATGCACGAATTTGGAAGGTGTTTCAAGGTGATTCAAAGCTATTCAACACAAAATATATCCCTTTATTAATTTTCTTGATTTTTATTTGAATTTTAAAGATTTAAAATGATTTAAATCAAATAAAAATGGAAAAATTAATTTTTAATCTTGAAATAAATTGTGGGACACGTGGGAGGCATGGCCAAGCTGAATCAAGTGGAAAAAGTGGGCCCCTTTTGTCAAAAATGAAGTTTCAAGGATAATTGACTTTGGCCATTTCACAAAAATTTCCCAACTTCTCCAATGCATATCTTGCTCAATTTTGAAGCTATGAACATGTTCTTGGACATTTTGGAAAGGTCTTGAAGTACTCTAACCAATGTCTTTGGTACCATGTCATTTTTATTTACCAATCTCAAGTTATGGTCTTTGACTTAAAGTGCCTTTTTGTTGACTTTTGAAAATGACCTATAATGTTGAAATTGATAACTTTTTGTGAGAGCATTTCTTGGACTTGGAATGTGAAGATGAGTTGTAGGAAATGTCTTCCCCTTCAAGATGAGCATTGGATGGGATTTTTCTGATGAACCATGAAAAAGTTATGTCTTGGTCAAGTTACAGTTGACTTTTCAGCTGTCCAAAAATAGAAACTTTTGCATCTTGAGACTTTTTGAGCCAGGCTTGTGGAATCATGATCAAGACTTGATCAAATGATGATTGTGGCTTCAAAATAAGATGTTGACCAAAAATTTTGACTTTTTACTGCCAAATGACCATTTTGCCCCTGTAGTTGACTGTGAGGCAATTAGGGTTTTTGACTGTGCAACTTGACCTTGTGAGCCTTGAAACTTGACATGTAGGTGCTTGACAATGTGTATGAGCATGTGGGACTTGATTGAGCCCTTGAAAACCTCAACTTCCTCACAAGAATCAAAACCCTAATTTGACTGGCTTTAGGAGAATGGTTGACTGTGCAGCCCTTGAGTAGACTTGAGCAAATTGAGATGATGCTTGTCAAAACTTTGAAGAATATGGGAGGGCAAATTTTGGGGTACAACAGTTGCCCCTGTTCAATCTTCTTAGACCTGAGGATGTAGATTGGCTTGCGTGCCTTTCGTGATCCGAAGGTGGAAGATGATTGAACACTAGAGTGCCCAGAAATTTGCACTCACATAGTAGAGTATCAACAGTGTGATAGTGGGAATGGGCTTAAAGATGCCATTTGGAGAGGTGGTGGATAGGAGGATGGGCTTAAAGATGCCATCTGGAAGATGTGACAGAACTTTGTCGGGAATGGGCTTATAGATGCCATTTAGAACTGTAATGGATAGCTGTGTCCGAATAAGAAATAGAACGGCCTCCGTGTCTGGAGCATATCTAGTCTGTGTTTGAATAAGTGACAGTATGTCATCCGAATATAGATCGTATCTGGACTGTCTTTTGAATGAATCTGGACTAAACAATAGAATAGCATCCGGGCTAGAGCATCTCTAAGTTGTCTTTGAAAAGAACTCTGAATAAGCAAAAGAATAACGTCAATATCTGGAGCATTTCCCAGCTATATCTGAAAGGAAACTCTTGAATAAGCAAAAGAACAGCACCCATATTTGGAGCATTTCCAAGCTATCTCTGAAAGGCAATTTGGAAGAAGTATCAGAATGTCGCCATGCCTGGGTCACATCTGAACTATCTCTAGAAGGAGTCTTGAATAAGCAAAAGAACAACATCCATATCTGGAGCATTTCTAAGCTATCTCTGAAAGGAAATCTGGAAGAAGTATCAGAACGTCGCCATGCCTGGGTCACATCTGAACTATCTCTAGAAGGAGTCTTGAATAAGCAAGAGAACAACATCCATATCTGGAGCATTTCCAAGCTATCTCTGAAAGGAAATCTGGAATAAGTATCAGAACGTCGCCATGCCTGGGTCACATCTGAACTATCTCTAGAAGGAGTCTTGAATAAGCAAAAGAACAGCATCCATATCTGGAGCATTTCCAAGCTATCTCTGAAAGGAAATCTGGAAGAAGTATCAGAACGTCGCCATGCTTGGGTCACATCTGAACTATCTCTAGAAGGAGTCTTGAATAAGCAAAAGAACAACATCCATATCTGGAGCATTTCCAAGCTATCTCTAAAAGGAAATCTGGAAGAAGTATCAGAACGTCGCCATGCCTGGGTCACATATGAACTATCTCTAGAAGGAGTCTTGAATAAGCAAAAGAACATCATCCATATCTGGAGCATTTCCAAGCTATCTCTAAAAGGAAATCTGGAAGAAGTATCAGAATATCGCCATGCCTGGGTCACATCTGAACTATCTCTAGAAGGAGTTTTGAATAAGCAAAAGAACAACATCCATATCTGGAGCATTTCCAAGCTATCTCTGAAAGGAAATCTGGAAGAAGTATCAGAATGTCGCCATGCTTGGGTCACATCTGAACTATCTCTAGAAGGAGTCTTGAATAAGCAAAAGAACAACATCCATATCTGGAGCATTTCCAAGCTATCTCTGAAAGGAAATCTGGAAGAAGTATCAGAACGTCGCCATGCCTGGGTCACATCTGAACTATCTCTAGAAGGAGTCTTGAATAAGCAAAAGAACAGCATCCATATTTGGAGCATTTCCAAGCTATCTCTGAAAGGCAATCTGGAAGAAGTATCAGAACGTCACCATGCCTGGGTCACATATGAACTATCTCTAGAAGGAGTCTTGAATAAGCAAAAGAACAGCATCCATATCTGGAGCATTTCCAAGCTATCTCTGAAAGGAAATCTGGAATGAGTATCAGAACGTCGCCATGCCTGGGTCACATCTGAACTATATCTAGAAGGAGTCTTGAATAAGCAAAAGAACAACATCCATATCTGGAGTATTTCCAAGCTATCTCTGAAAGGAAATCTGGAATAAGTATCAGAACGTCGCCATGCCTGGGTCACATCTGAACTATATCTAGAAGGAGTTTTGAATAAGCAAAAGAACAGCATCCATATCTGGAGCATTTCCAAGCTATCTCTGAAGGAAATCTGGAATGAGCATCAGAATGTCGCCATGCCTGGGTCACATCTGAACTATCTCTAGAAGGAGTCTTGAATAAGCAAAAGAATAGCATCCATATCTGGAGCATTTCCAAGCTATCTCTGAAAGGAAATCTGGAATGAGTATCAGAACGTCGCCATGCCTGGGTCACATCTGAACTATATCTAGAAGGAGTCTTGAATAAGCAAAAGAACAGCATCCATATCTGGAGCATTTCCAAGCTATCTCTGAAAGGAAATATGGAATAAGTATCAGAATGTCACCATGCCTGGGTCACATCTGAACTATATCTAGAAGGAGTTTTGAATAAGCAAAAGAACAACATCCATATCTGGAGCATTTCCAAGCTATCTCTGAAAGGAAATCTGGAATAAGTATCAAAACGTCGCCATGCCTGGGTCACATCTGAACTATATCTAGAAGAAGTTTTGAATAAGCAAAATAACAACATCCATATCTGGAGCATTTCTAAGCTATCTCTTTAATGTAGATATGCCCTGGCTAGATACAGGTATCAAATCTGGAATTGCGACAGTTGATAGTAATCGTCTTTGGATTGACCTTTTTCCTGAAAAGGCAAAAGATCAGTTGTATGCAATGTCATGATGCATGAACTGCATGATTTTAAGATGTTCTCAAAAATAACTGAGATTTGTGTGATATGACGCGTATGTGCATGCATTGTGTATGTAAGCAAGATGTATGAAAGGTGATATGTTTATGAATGTATTTTCGTCTAGGAAAATAAATCCTTGACGAATGCCGGGAAGTTGAATCCTGGGCTGATGTTGAAGAAAAGAGTTCTTCATTTCCGCTGGGGATGATGGTTGCAAGAACAAACCGGTAGGAGAAGATGACTCCGTTGGGGAATAAACTTGCTGGAGAGATACTCTGCGGGGAATACTCTGTGGGGAAGGGATACTTCGCTGAGAATTTGATGATAACTCCGCTGAGGGATACCGTTGATAAGCCTTGTTGAGGGAATTGATGAACTCCACTGGGGGGTAGGAAGAAACTTCGCCGAGGACGATCTTTCCGTGGTCATTAGCTGAGGATAACCCGGTTATAAGCCCTGGTGGGGAATAACCTTTGGATAAAGCCGGGGAGACGCGTTCGTGCTCTGCAGGGGATAAGCTTCCAGAATCTACTGGGGATAAGCTTCCTACTGAGGTGTCTGGTATTCCGCCAGGGAACAATCTTATCTTAAGACTGCCGGGGATGCTTGCTTAGGAACATCTGTATACTCCGCTGGGGAATATTGAGATTTTCTGGGGATACCCAACTTCCTTAAGGCTGACAGTAGACTAACTCTGCTTGGGGAGAGTGTTGACTTGCTGGAGATACTATGCCTTGTTAGGGCTGACGGGAGACCAACTCTGCTTGGGGGAGAGTATTGCTGAGTCTTGTCTTACTCTGCGGGGAGTGGAGGTATCTGGGTTATGTTCTTCAGCCGAACCTACCTTGGTACCTTGGTTGACAGAGCGACTAGACCGCTTGGACAACTCATTATTGCCCCTGTTTCTGATGGGAGAAGATACCTGTGGAGGCGCTCGATGATTGCCGATTGACAAATCTTCTTCTGGTAGGCAAGTGACGAGATGATAGGCCATAGTCGTACGCTGTGATCCCTAATTTTTGCCTGGACCGCCCTTTCGGGTTTTCAGTCCACTGGGATACCCATTTTTGCCCAAACCGCCTTTTCAGATTTTCGACTTGCCGGGTGTACAGATTTTTTTATTTTCATCCCTTATTTTTGCCCGAACCCTTTTGGTTCGTCGGGAAGCCCTTATTTTTGCCTAGGTGTGTCAACCTAGCGGGTCTTTGATTATGCGCAGTATTTTTTTTGACTATGTCCACGCTCTCAGAATGTAGGGAGATGCCCCCTGTTGTTGTGTTGTGTCGTCATACCACCAGAAGATCTTCGTTTGATCGTCCAATGCCCCAAGTGATCCAGATGGAGAGTTTCCCCAAGCTGGTTGGACTTTTGAGAGATTCTTCGAATCTTGACCTAACTGCCCCAGATGATGGACAATGATCATGCCGTGCCCCTTGATTGGGGGTGCTTTTGTTCACTTAGACATTCGTTGTGCAAACTTCTATGCTGTTTAGACAAAATAGTCATATGCAAACAATGTTATATTAAGAATGCAACACTTATGTCTGTCTTGAAATTTTTTGAAAATGCATTTTCAGTAAAACAAGCAAATGTTGTAAAATGTGATGTCAACTCAGTATTTTACAGCAAGCCTTAAGGAGTCAGGATACCTTTCGTAACAATATGCCTTCAAACTAAACCATGCTTCAGCTAGGACTTTTAAGGGTTGTAACGTGGCCTGGTTCCACTGTTTAAGAAACAAAGGAAAAGGCTCAAATTATATTTGTACTCACCCGCTCTTCGTGATGTTCTTCAAACCTAAACTCAGCTGATCATGCGTTTAGATCTCGTTTGAGTCTTTGTCCTGATGTTCCAATGATGGTTCGGATATTGACAGATTATTTTGAATAGGCAGTCATTTCTTTTTTTGTTGAGAGTCTGTAGGACCTCATTGTTTTTGATTTTTATTATCCCTGTTTTTTGCCTGAACTGTTTCTTTTACAGTCAGCGGGATGCCCCAGTTTTGTAAGTCTCCTTTATAGGTTTTGACTTATTGGGATTTTATTTTGGGAGATAATGACTGCCTGTCTTTATGATTATTTGGAACCATCACTGTCTTTTGTTTTAGAAGGACCTCTTTAATGGCATTCGTTGTGCACTTGGATCAACTAAGAGAACTACCCTGCCCCAGGTTATGATTAAGGGTTTTAATTTTTTGTGAAAAGAAAAACTCCTACTTCTTTGGCTCAAAGGGGTTGACGAGGGATTATCATCCTTATAACTCCAGTGTTTAGGAATTGAAACAATGCCTGTACCTCATCAGCGAGGTCTGTTCAAAAGCATACTGTAGATTGTGGTATCGTTTTCATCATCCCCCCTCAAGAGGCTTAGAATTATTAACCGAGAGTTGGACATCACAAAAAATATGAAAGCAATTTGAATATAATGAAAATAATTGGATTAATTCAAAAACAGATATATGCAGTGCATTAGTGAAATAAAAGAGTTTGCTATGACATTAATTGTTTGTATAAGCAAAAAATTACAACTCGGAAATTCAAATAAACAAAAGCCTTCAATGATTGGGCAAAGGAGCATTGATTATGTTTGGAGTCTCTGACGCTTCAAACTGAATCTCTCCGGCGTCGATCATGTCTTGAATCTTGTTCTTCAAAGGCCAGCAGTTATCCGTAGTATGACCCGGGCTATCGGAGTGGTATGCGCACCTCTCATTAGGATGGTAGTTGGGAGCAGAGGTGTTTGGATTCCGAAGAGGAGCCCTCAAGGTAATCAGCCCTGCCTTCAACATTTGCTGTAGCGCTTGATCCAGTGACATGTTGATTTTAGTGAATTGTCTCTTGGGTGCGACCTCCTTACGTTGATGCCCCTGTCCTTGTTGAGCAGGCCTAGGATTAGAGATCTGGACTGCCCCTACATGTTGATCATGGCGACCCTTTTGGCTGTACGCAACATTGGCCTCTTTCTTCCCAGTGTAAGGCTTTTTGTGAGTATCAGAAGGTGCAGCTTCTTGAATCTTTCCAGCCTTGATGCCAGCTTCGATCCTCTCCCCAGTCAAGATCAAATCTGTAAACCCAGCAGAAGAATTTCCAATCAGATGGTTGAAGAAGGGACCATACAGGGTCTCCAAGAACATGTCAACGAGCTCACGGTCAGTCAAGGGAGGCTGCACCCTTCCAGCCAGATCTCTCCACCTTTGCGCATACTCCTTAAAACCTTCACTCGTCCCAAGTGACATACCCTGGAGTTGGGTACGCGTGGGAGCGAGGTCGGCATTATACTGATACTGCTTATAAAAAGCAGTTTCCAAGTCCTCCCAGTTACGAATACTGGTTCCATCCAACTGATAGAACCAATCGAGTTGAGTCCCTGAAAGACTCTCCTGGAAGAAATGGATCCATAGATTCTTGTCTGCCGTGTAGGGCTGGATCTTCCTTGCGTATGAACGGAGGTGCAGCTTAGGACAGGAAACCCCGTCGTACTTTACAAAGGCAGGTGCCTTGAATTTGTGAGGGATCACCACCCCAGAAGATAAACCTAGGTCCCCAAGGTCCAACCCAGGCACATGTTGGATATCCATAGCATTTAACCGGTCCTCCAGCTGTTTGTACCTGTCTTCAGCAGGGGGGTATTGTTCATCATTGAAGTCTGTCTCGGTGTCAGAGACCACAGGGCTAGGAACCTCTCTCCCTTGGTGACTGCCTTCCCCCACAGATGGAGTAGTCCTCTCAACTTCATTCTGCAGTGTGTTCCCAGATCTGCGTCTAGGGTTGAACAAAACAGTCCTCTTATTCTTCTTCTTCTGAATCAGAGTCTTCAATTCCTTTTGACCCTGGGCTAGGCTCATAATCAACTCCTGAAACTGGGCATTCTGGGCCTGGAGGGCCTTGATAGCTTGTTCGTTGGATGATTCAGGATTCATGATGACTGCTGAAATAAACAGCGAAGAAGGTAAGTGACCTGCAACAAGTGTACCTGTAATGCAATGATATGTATGATATGCATGCAATGTTTTCAAGGACCTCGTGGGATAAACAAAGAAGCTTGTTAGAATTTGAATCCGGTGGCTTGATTGAAGGAACTGCATATTGTTGAGGGTCCTTCTTCAAGATTCAAGGCTCACCATATCGAGTGGGTCATAGCCCCTGACTCCAGTCATTAACCTTGGCTAGAGGAAAATAAATCCCCTTTGCCCCTTGCTGGACATTTGATTCATCATGACCTGCATCACAAACCCTTGAGATCCTTGAAATAGATTAGTCCTTATGTAGGATGTATGCAATGGTATAATGTTATGCTATGCATGGAGTGATGTAAGTAGGCCCTGTAATGAGTCCTGATTAAGGACTGTAAACAAAACCTGCAAGAGACTCAAGTGTCAGATAATAAGCATGCAAGTAGTCAAGTTTGAAGGCACACAAGTCATACAAGACAGCCCTTAGAGTTCAGGCCAGCATGAAGTTTGGGTACTACCCTCTTGAAGTTGGTGGGCTCAAAACTTGTCATATCAAAAGTAACCGGGTTCTAAGGATCTCAATATCATTGGATTGTTTTCTGTGTTCATCGTTTCGATTTAGCCACTGAACTGGCGATCAAAATATCCCAAGAAAACAACCCTCAACTGAGTGTAGTATCGAGTATCAACCAACTTCGGACTGCACCAAAGTAGTTATCTCACTACCCCTAAAGAGGCCAGGATGGTTCAATTAAGGTTCCTAAGGTCAGTTGATGCTTCACGACACCACGCGGCGGCCCCGTACTCTCCTTGACTTGACTCAAGGGTTACCGGTACTCACCAAAGTGCCACATCAACGTAGCATACTGCTTCAACCGTGTCGGTATACCCCGCACAGTTCCCTCATAGTCTTGTTGCTACTTTCTAAGAAGGTATCCCCCAGATCCGGGTTAGGATCTATAGAACTTCCCGAAACAGGCCCACAATATTTAAATCAAGCAAAGAAAGCAATTGAAAACACAAGTGATCTTAGTCCTAAGGTACACCTCACTTTAAATTGTCCCCAGCAGAGTCGCCAGTTCTGTGATTGGTGGAAATGAGAACTGACTGTTTTTAGCTGGTTTCGCGAAATGTCGCGGAAGCAAGAGTCGCCACCGTCTTTTATTTTCTCCAACAAGGAAAGGACAAAAGCACAACAAAATTCCTTATGAGATATGTTTCTCGGTTCGGGAGGTAGATTTATAGAAAGGGAAGGTGTTAGCACCCTTTCTATCCGTGGTTATCCACGGGCTCTTAGGTACTTGCTCTTATGTTTTCAAAATATTTGCTTTTCAAAATGTGAGTGGGTTTTGCAAAAGTTTCTTTGAAAGATTTCTGAATAACTCTTGTATCGGTCCTCAAGAGTGTTTGAAAAATTGTTTGGAAAGATTTTGAAAGTGTCAGTGCGAAAAGATTTTTGATTTGGTTTTTTAGAGAGCAAGTATCCATGAGTCATCTACCTACCCTAAGGAATTAAGCTGTGTAGAAGTCCTTAAGGTAGTGCCATCCCACCATTGAGAGGTAGGTAGCACCACCATTGGAGGTGTTCGGGTCAATTCGAGTGTAGGGACAGTGTGGTCACCGAAGCAACAGTAGGACACCTTAGAAGCTACCCTTATGTCCTTGATCCTTTTTTAATCCGAGGCAACCGTTTCGAGGTAACAGTTCCGAGGCAACTGTTTCGAGGCAACTGTTTCGAGGCAACTGTTTCGAGGCAACTGGATCATGGACATAAGGACTTACTAAAACGTCCTATACTTGACGACCACATTTCGAAGGCAACGAGTGAGGCGTACCCTAGAAGTGGTGTGTGTGTTTGTATGTTGTATTCAGTTAATGTTTGTCTTGTAATTAGTGAGCTACGAGTTGTTTTTATTTACATACATTCTTTCATGCAAGTTAACAGTTAAGGGGTGCGGAAAGTAAATTGCGGAAACGTAAATCCTACGCTATTACAAGGCGCGGGTCTATACATCGCCAAAAATTTACAAAGACCCGTTTTTGGTAAATAAGTACGAAAATTAAAATAAAGCAGTAAACCTAATTAACTATTACATGTCTTGGAAGCAATTACATAATAATAAACTAAGCGCGAATAAAAATTAAATCGGAATGTTCTAAGGGTGTTGACCCTTTTTTTTAGAAAAGAAATTGATTTTTTTGTCTTTTTTGTAATTAAAATAAAATTAAAACTAACTAATGACTAATTAATTAATTTAATTAAAAGAAAATATTTTGTGTTTTTTTTATGTTTTTTATGAAATAAAATAAAAAGAAATAAAACTAAAAGTTAATTTTTCCTAATTCTAAATCTATTTTAATTATTAAAAGAAAAGTCAAAATTGCCTAATTAAACTATTTCACTTGTTGTTTATTTACAAAATAATAATAATAATGATAATGATGTTAGTTCTATTTTTTTGATTTTTTATGAAAAATATGTTAATTATGTTAATTGTTAATAATAAAATAAATAAAATAAGGCAAATAATAAAAAATGAAAATAAAAAAATAAAAAAAAAAAAGATTAAACCCAAGGGGGGTGAATCAGGAATTTAGGCCCATTTGAATCCAGCTCGTTTGAATTTCTGGAATCCAATGCTTGTGTGTTGACTCCTGAACATGGTGAGGACCACCTCCTGGCCATCAGATCTATGAGAGAGGCCACCTGGCGCTTGGGTCTTTAGATCTGCCTCCAATGACACTTGACTTGTTGGATGGGTGAGGCTTATGGTGGAAACTACTTGAGAAACTGCACAAGAACGCGTTAAAAAAAATGATATGAGAATTATGGGGGACCTGGGAAGAACTTACAGCGCGGTATGAGCCTCAGGACTTGGCAAAGGTTGCTTTAGCCACGTGCTTGTTTTGATCTGAAGATGCTCGCAACTATGTTTTAGAACTCTCACTTTTTGAATAATTTTTGGTTTTGCTCTTGGCCGTTTCTGCACACACACCCCTCTTGAATGAGGTTGGGAAGGCTTGTATATATAGTAATGAAATGTGTATCAATCCAAATAATGGTCATTAAGCTTATGCAATTATGTTCTTGATTTCCTCCATAACCAACATTGAACCATTTGCCATATTTGTGAAAATTTGAATTTTTATGCCCATAATAGGCCATGCACGAATTTGGAAGGTGTTTCAAGGTGATTCAAAGCTATTCAACACAAAATATATCCCTTTATTAATTTTCTTGATTTTTATTTGAATTTTAAAGATTTAAAATGATTTAAATCAAATAAAATCAAATAAAAATGGAAAAATTAATTTTTAATCTTGAAATAAATTGTGGGACACGTGGGAGGCATGGTCAAGCTGAATCAAGTTGAAAAAGTGGGCCCCTTTTGTCAAAAATGAAGTTTCAAGGATAATTGACTTTGGCCATTTCACAAAAATTTCCCAACTTCTCCAATGCATATCTTGCTCAATTTTGAAGCTATGAACATGTTCTTGGACATTTTGGAAAGGTCTTGAAGTAATCTAACCAATGTATTTGGTCCCATGTCATTTTTATTTACCAATCTCAAGTTATGGTCTTTGACTTAAAGTGCCTTTTTGTTGACTTTTGAAAATGACCTATAATGTTGAAATTGATAACTTTTTGTGAGAGCATTTCTTGGACTTGGAATGTGAAGATGAGTTGTAGGAAATGTCTTCCCCTTCAAGATGAGCATTGGATGGGATTTTTCTGATGAACCATGAAAAAGTTATGTCTTGGTCAAGTTACAGTTGACTTTTCAACTGTCCAAAAATAGAAACTTTTGCATCTTGAGACTTTTTGAGCCAGGCTTGTGGAATCATGATCAAGACTTGATCAAATGATGATTGTGGCTTCAAAATAAGATGTTGACCAAAATTTTTGACTTTTGACTGCCAAATGACCATTTTGCCCCTGCAGTTGACTGTGAGGCAATTAGGGTTTTTGACTGTGCAACTTGACCTTGTGAGCCTTGAAACTTGACATGTAGGTGCTTGACAATGTGTATGAGCATGTGGGACTTGATTGAGACCTTGAAAACCTCAACTTCCTTGCAAGAATCAAAATCCTAATTTGACTGGCTTTAGGAGAATGGTTGACTGTGCAGCCCTTGAGTAGACTTGAGCAAATTGAGATGATGCTTGTCAAAACTTTGAAGAATATGGGAGGGCAAATTTTGGGGTACAACAGTGGGATGGCACTACCTTAAGGACATTTACACAGCCTAATTCCTTAGGGTAGGTAGATGACTCGTAGATACTTGCTCTTTTCAAAACAAACCAAAACTCTTTTCACACCGACACTTTCAAAAAGCTTTCAAAACAATTTTTCAAACACTCTTGAGGACTGATACAAGAGTTATTCAGAAATCTTTCAATGAAACTTTTTCAAACCCATTCACAATTGAAAAGCAAACATTTTGAAAACACAATGAGCAAGTATCTAAGAGCCCATGGATAACCATGGATAAAAAGGGTGCTAACACCTTCCCTTTCTATAAATCTACCTCCCGAACCGAGAAACATTCTCATAAGGAATTTTGCTGTGCTTTTGTCCTGTCCATGTTGGAGAAAATAAAAGACGATGGCGACTCTTGCTTCCGCGACATTTCGCGAACCAGCGTTAAACAGTCAGTTCTAAATCCACCGATCACAGAACTGGCGACTCTGCTGGGGATTCTTATAAAGTGAGGTGTACCTTAGGACTAAGATCACTTGTGTTTTCAATTGTTCTGCTTGTTTGCTTTATTATTGTGGGCTGCATCGGAGTTACATAGATCCTAACCCGGATCTGGGGATACCCTGTTAGGTAGCATAAGCTGTGAGGGACCTGTCCGGCGTAGACCGACATGGGTGAAGCAGTGGCTACGTTGGTGTGGCACCTTGGTCTGTACCGATATCCCTTGTGTCACAACGAGGAGAATATGGGTCTTCTGAGGAGTCATTAAGCACCAACCGACCTTAGAACCTTAAATGACCCAACTTGGCCAATAGAACAGTAGCAGTATGCTACGCCCATTGAGGCTAAACTCTCGTGATGGTTATGGCTGCAAGAAAAGATTGCGATGCTGGAGTTATGACCGATTGAGGGTAGTCAGTGATATTGGGATCCTCTAGAACCCGGTTACTTCTGATAGGACAGGTCTTAACCAACAAACTTAAAGAGGGTAATACCTAGACCCCATGCTGGCCTAAACCCTAAGGGCTCTTTTGTGTGACTTGTGTGCCTTCAAACTTGACCACTTGCATACTTGTTATCTGACACTTGAGTTTCTTGCAGGTTTTGTTTACAGTCCTTAATCTGGACTCATAACAGGGTTTACCTACATTACTCCACGCATAGCATAACATCATACCATCATACCATTGCATACATTCTGCATAGGGACTAACCCATCTCAAGGATCTCAAGGGTCTGTGATGCATGTCATGATGAAACAAATGTCTAGCAAGGGACAAAGGGGATTTATTTTCCTCTGGCCAAGGTTGTCAGGGGCTATGACCCACTCGATATGGTGAGCCTTGACTCTTGAAGAAGGACTCTCAACAATATGCAGTGCCTTCCATCAAGCTACAAAATGCAAATTCTAACAATTCTCTTGTTTACCCCGCGAGATCCTTGAGAACATTGCATGCATATCATACACATCATTACATTACAGGTATCCTTCTTACAGGTCACTTACCTTCTTCGCTGTCTATTTCAGCAATGGCTTCCCAACAAGATAACCAGGAGCTTCGTACTCAAGAGACTCAGTTCAGAGAGATCTTCCTAAGCCTATCCAAGGGGCAGGAAGAGCTGAGAACACTCCTCATGGGGAATCTGATTAGAAAAGGTCCTGAGGACGAGAAGGACGAATGACTGAAACATCTGCAAGCTGAAGTGGATACAATGAGAACCCAGATGCTGGGGCAAATGGCTCTTATCCAAGGTTTGGCTCGGGAGCAAGAAGAGTTGAGAACCATGGTCAACCAGCTTCACCAAGAGAAGCAAACAGTCCAAGTCAGAGACCATGTCATTGATCAGCTGCCGAGAGGACAAGAGTCTGGTATGGGGATGAATAGACCTCTCCAAGCTGCTACTACTTCACAAGTCCAACAACGACTTCATCAAGAAAAATGGGTTGATCAGAGCAAGCCAGACAAGCCCAGGAGGCAATTCACCCAGCTCAACATGTCGCTGTTTCAAGCTTTACAATGCTTGTTGAGATTGAATCTGATCACATTAAGGGCTCCTCTCCGGAATCCCAACACATCAGCTCCTACCTATCATCCCAATAAAAGATATGCCTACCACTCTGCCAGTCCAGGACATGACACAAATGAGTGTTGGGCTTTGAAGAACAAGATCCAGGACCTGATTGATGAAGGAGCATTGGAATTCACACAAGATGGTCAGGCTGAGTTTTTCTACCATCCCTCCAAGGGTCGCCATTTGAAGTGACAAGTCCTGAGACTAGAACATTTTTGTTCATTCGAATGTTCAAGTTGTATTTTTCTTTGATTGTTTAAACATTTATTCATGTCAAATGTTGTTACTTTATCAATGCATCGCATATGTCTGTTTTGAATCAATATATCCGCATTCGCTATATTCAAACTGTTTTCATATTTTGTGATGATCAACTCTTGATTGATAATTCTAAGCCTCTTGAGGGAGGATGACGAAAACGATACCACGATCTTTACAGTATGCTCTTGAACAGACCCCGCTGATGAGGTACAGGCATTGTTTCAATTCCTAAACACTGGAGTTATAAGGAAGATAATCCCTCGTCAACCCCTTCGAGCCAAAGAAGTAAGAGTTTTTTTCTTTTCAAAAAATTAAAACCCTTAATCATAACCTGGGGCAGGGTAGTTCTCTCAGTTGATCCAAGTGCACAATGGATGACATCAAAGGAGTCCTTCCAAAGCAAAAGACAGTGATGGTTCCTATAATCATAAAGACAAGCAGTCATTATCTCTCAAAATAAAAGCCCAATAAGTCAAAACCTATGAAGGAGACTTACAAAAATGGGGCATCCCGTTGACTGTAAATACAAAAAGAAACAGTTCAGGCAAAAAAACAGGGATAACAAAATCAAAAAAGAAAGAGGTCTTACAAACCCTCGACAAAAAATGACTGCCTATTCAAAATAAATTGTCAACATCCGAACCATCACTGGAATATCAAAGCAAAGACTCAACAAGGTCTAACGCATGATTAGCTGAGTTTAGGATTGAAGAACATCACGAAGAACGGGTGGGTACAAATAAAGTTTGAGCCTTTATCCTTTGCTTCTTAAACCGTGAACCAGGCCACGTTACAACCCTAAAAAGTCCTATCTGAAGCATGGGTTAGTTCGAAAGCATACTGTTACGAAAGGTATCCTGACTCCTTAAGGCTTGCGGTAAAATAACAAGTTGACATCACATTTTACAAAATTTGCTTGTTTTACTGAAAAATGCATTTTCAAAAACTTCGAAACAGACATAAGCTTTGCATTCTTGAAATAACATTGTTTGCATATGACTATTTGTTCAAACATCAGAGAGATTATCACGAAGAATATCTAGTGAGCAAAAGCACCTCCAATCAAGGGGCATGGCAGGATCATTGTCCATAATCTGGGGCAGTCCAGTCAAGATTCAGAGAATCTCTCAAAATGCCAAAGAGCCAGGGGCAAATCTCCGCCTGAGTCACTTGGGGCATTGGACGTGAATTCCAGCTACGAATCTTACCTAATCAAACATCTTCCGGTAGTATGGCAACACTATGCTACTGACAGGAGCACCTCCCTACACTCTGAGAGCGTGGACATAGTCGAAAAAATACTGCGCATAATCAAAGACACGCTAGGTTGACACACCTAGGAAAAAATAAGGGCTTCCCGGCGAACCAAAAGGGTTCGGGCAAAAATAAGGGATGAAATAAAAAAAAATCTGTACACCCGACAAGTCGAAAACCTGAAAAGGCGGCTTAGGCTAAAATGGGTATCCCGGTGGACTGAAAACCCGAAAGGGCGGTCCAGGCAAAAGTTAGGGATCAAAAGCGTACGACTATGTCCCGTCATCTCGTCACTTGCCTACCAAAAGAAGATTCGTCTATCGGCAGTAATCAAGCGCCTCCACAGGTACCTTCTCTCGCAGAAACAGGGGCAATAATGAGTGGTCTAAACAATCTAATGGCCCTGTCCACCAAGGTAAGTTCGGCTGAAGAATGTAACCAAAATACCTTAATTCCCCAGAGAGTGAGCCAAGGTTCAGCCATACTCTCCCCAAGCAGAGTTGGTCTCCCATCAACCCCAACAAGGAACAGTATCTCCAGCAAGTCCGCAACACTCTCCCCAAGTAGAGTTATCCTCAGTCAGCCTTAAGGAAGTTGGATTATCCCCGAAGATCTTATTATTCCCCAGCGGAGTATATAGACATTCCAAGCAAGCATCCCCGGCAGTCTTGATCTAAGATTGTTCCCCGGCGGTATACCGGACATCCAGTGGAGCCATTCCCCAGTCCCATCTGAAAAGTTTCCCCAGGAAAATGGAATCAATCTCCCCAGCAGGTCTTAAAGCTTATCCCCAGTAGATTCTGGAAGCTTGTCCCCTGTAGAGCACGAACGCGTCCCCCGACTTTATTCGGAAGGTTATTTCCCCACCAGGATATAACTGGGTTATCCTCAGTCAATTGCCACGGAAAGATCGTCCCCGACGAAGTCTTCCTATCCCCCAACGGAGTTCATCAATTCCTTCAACATGACACATCAATGGTATCCCCAGCGGAGTTATCATCAACCTCAGCAAAGTATCTCTCTTTCCCCACAGAGTTCACCCCCGCAGAGAAATCTATTCGCCAAGGTTTATTCCCCAACGGAGTCATCTTCTCCTACCGGTATTCTTACAACCATCATCCCCAGCGGAAACAACGAAGCTCTATTCCACATCAGCCCAGGATTTAACTTCCCGGCACCCGTCAAGGATTTACTTTCCTAGACGAAAACACATTTCATAAACATCACATCTTCATACACTATAGCATGCATATACGCATCATGAACATACAATCTCACTTATTCCGAGAACATCACGCATGTCATACATCAGGACATCGCATACAACTAACGTTTTGTCTTTTCAGGGCAAAGGTCAATACAAAGATAATTTCTATCAACTGTCGCAACTGAAGATCCGATTCCTGTATCTCGCCAGGGTGTATCTGTTGACGACTATATTCCAGACTCGATTCCTGTATCCTGCCAGGGCACGTCTGAAGAGTTCGAAGATCCGATTCCTGTATCTTGCCAGGGTGTATCTGTTGACGACTATATTCCAGACTCGATTCCTGTATCCTGCCAGGGCACGTCTGAAGAGTTCGAAGATCCGATTCCTGTATCTCGCCAGGGTGTATCTGTTGACGATTAACATTACCAGACTCGATTCCTGTATCTTGCCAGGGCACGTCTGAAGAGTTCGAAGATCCGATTCCTGTATCTCGCCAGGGTGTATCTGTTGACGACTAACATTACCAGACTCGATTCCTGTATCCTGCCAGGGCACGTCTGAAGACTTCGAAGATCCGATTCCTGTATCTCGCCAGGGTGTATCTGTTGACGACTATATTCTCCGGACTCGATTCCTGTATCCTGCCAGGGCACGTCTGAAGAGTTTAAAGATTCGATTCCTGTATCCGGCCAGGGCACATCTACGTAAAGAGTTTGAAGACCAATTCCTGTAACAGGCCAGGTAATTTTTCTTTCTCAGGTACGCAAGTTCTCGCTAAGGAATCTCTTACGCGATCGACACTTATATGGCATCTATAAGCCCATCTCCACATACCTACAGTCTCCAAATGGCGTCTATAAGTCCATTCCCGACAAAGTACTGTCACACTTCCAGATGGCATCTATAAGCCCATCCTCCTATCCATCAGTCTCCAAATGGCATCTGTAAGCCCATTCTCGCCATCACACTGCTGACACTCTACTATGTGAGTGCAAATTTCTGGGCACTCTAGTGTTCAATCATCTTCCACCTTTGGATTACGAAAGGCTCGTCAGCCAATCTACATCCTCAGGTCTAAGAAGATTGAACAGGGGCAACTGTTGTACCCCAAAATTTGCCCTCCCATATTCTTCAAGATTTGCCAAGATCATGCTTCAAAATCTCCCAAGGGTTGCACAGTCCAATGGCCTACTAACACAGTCAAAATTAGGGTTTTTGTTCTTGCAAAGAAAATGAGGTTTTCAAGGGTCCAATCAAGTCCCAAATGCCTATATACATTGTCAAGCATTCATATTCCAAGTTTCAAGACTCACAGCATCAAGTTGCACAGTCAAAAACCCTAAATGCTTCACAGTCAACTGCAGGGGCAAAATGGTCATTTGACAGTCAAAAGTCAAAAAATTTGGTCAACATCTTATTTTGAAGCCACAAACATCATTTGATCAATTCTTGATCATGATTCTCAAAGCATGGCTCAAAAAGTCTCAAGATGCAAAAGTTTCTATTTTTGGACAGCTGAAAAAGTCAACTGCAAATTGACCAGGGCATAACTTCTTCATGGTTTATCAGAAAAATCCCATCCAAAGCTCATTTTGAATAAAATGACATTTCCTACAACTCATCTTCACACTTCAAGTCCAAGAAATGCTCTCACAAAAAGTTATCAATTTCAACATTATAGGTCATTTTCAAAAGTCAACAAAAAGGCACTTTAAGTCAAAGACCATAACTTGAGATTGGTAAATCAAAATAACATGGGACCAAAGACATTTGTTAGAGGACTTCAAGACCTTTCCAAAATGTCCAAGAACATGATCATATCTTCAAAATTGAGCAAGATATGCCTTGTAGGAGTTGGGAAATTTTTGGGAATTTTGAAAAGTCAACTTTGCACAAAAGGCTTCAAAAATGCTAATGGGCCTCAATTTCTTTCATGAATCATTACCCAAAGGCTATGCACGACCCATTAAGCTCAAAGGGAGTTATTTTCTTATTTTTTGATTAATTATTTGAATTTTTATTATCATTAATTCATTTAATTAAATATAAATATAAGAAAAATACCAAATCATGCTTTTAAATCCTTTTTATGTAGCAAATATCCTCCTCACATGTAAGAGATCTCGTGCATCAATCAAAAGGGACAAAATCATCCAAATTTGGCAATGATTGGCATGGAAAAGATTGAAAAAAGATATGGAAAATCAAATATTCAAAACATTGATTCAATGGACTATGAGCTTGGTTTTTGACCTAGAAAGCTTCAGATACATATGCATAACAGAACCTAATCCTGATACACACGAAAAACTGCACACAGGCTGCATAACCAATTTGCATTTTTTGCCAAAAACCTTGAAATTGATTTCGTACCTAGAGCACAATTCAAAGCTTCAAAAGCATTCCAACACATTGCCAAGACATCCAGGAAGCATTTGCAATCGAAACCAAGTCCCCAGACCTCAAGAATTGGTAGAACGAAGTCTCACTTTTCATAAATATGTTCATTATCGTGTTTTAATTTTCAAGCGTTGTTCATGTGTTTTGTTGATTGATTTACACTAATATGGATGTTCTGAAGCTAATGGTACCCTTTAATTGAACTAACAATGCCTATATCAAAATCTGCCATTGATGGATATTAGGGTTTCAGGAGCTCTAATTTAGGGGTTTATGCATATGGCAAAATCAGGCCACCAAACCTATGCCAATGGATTCGTGACCTCAAGACGAAATCAATCCACACCTCGCGCCTTTTTTATATTTGCCCATTGTCTAATCGCTATTTTTCTTGGTGGTATTTAGTGGGGGTTTAAAACCCCCCTCTATTTTGTTATGTTACAGGTACAAAAGACGAAGAAGATGCTAGCGTGTCCAAGCATGGTTGGTCAGTTTGAATATTAGCGCGTTTTTTTGGTTTGTTCCAGCATGATTACTTTTTTCATATATATTATTTATGTTCTATAATATTAACAAACGAATGCAATGGTTCAGTTGGTAGAGGACGTGGCTGGTGAGCATTGGGACCTGGGTTCGATTCCCAGGTCCCCCATATACTTAATCATTTTTGTTGTAACACGTTCATGTGCAGCATGCTATCAACGTCCTACCATACAACTCCACATCCAAGCCTGCCACGTGCCCATAAGCTTCAATCTGAAGGCCACAAAAGAGGCTCACCATATGCCCCAGTCAATGAATGAACGCTCAATCTGGAAAAGTCAAACGGGCTTCTTGTTCAGTGGGCCAAAATGCTTCAATAAAACCTCCAAAAAGGGCCAGACACCCCTCCTTGTTTGTATTCCTTCTTTTAATTTTCTTTTCTTTTATTCTTTTCAATTATTCTTTTTAATTATTTCTTTTAATTCCATAATTAATTTTCACAATAATAAATACAGAAAAAATCAAAAAAATGTTTTATTGTTATTAACATTAATTTCACCATTATTTTTTGTAAATAAACTTTAAATAATAAGTTTAGTTAATTTAGGTTTTCAATTTTAATACTTTTTCTTAAATAAATAAAATATGTAGAAATTAGGGTTTCTAATCTTTTTATCCTTTTTTTCAATAAATAATTTTCTTATTATTATTATTAATTATTAAATATTTTTGTAAATAAACATATACATAAATTCTTTAGTAAATTAGGTTAAACTTTAGCATTTTTCATTAATAATTAAAAACAATTTAGAACTAGGGTTTCCTTCTAACTTTAAATTCTTTTCTTATTCCATTAAATACAAAAAAACATAAAAAATATTTCTTTTCTTTTTTAATAAAATAATTAATCAACTTTTAATTCAATTTAATTTCAAAAAAGGGTCCAACGCCCTCGAACGTGCAACTTTAATTCATTCGCGCATTTATTCTTATTTTTTCTTTGTGAATATTATGTAACTGCTCAAGCCCTGTAATAGTAATTAGGAATTTATTTATTTTCCGCATTTTTTTATTAAAACGGGTCTTTGTTAATTTGGCGATGTATAGACCCGTGCCTTGTAATAGCGTAGGATTTTACCTTCCGCATTTAAATTTCCGCACTCTTAACTGTTAAACTTCACACGAAAGAATGAATGGCCTAAATTAAAAACAAACGTAGCTCATGATACATGTACAAGATAAAACATAACTGAAAACAATACACAAATTCACACACCACTCTTAGGGTACGCCTCACTGTTGCCTTGCCCTCGAAACGTGGTCGTCGAGTATAGGACGTTTTAGTAAGTCCTTATGTCCATAACATGATCCAGTTGCCTCGGAAAAGTTGCCTCGAATTAAAAAGGATCAATGGCATAAGGGTAGCTTCTAAGGTGTCCTACTGTTGCTCTGGTGACCACATTGTCCCTAAAAACGAATTGACTCGAACACCTCCAACGTTGGTGCTACCTACCTCTCAATGGTGGGATGGCACTACCTTAAGGACATTTACACAGCCTAATTCCTTAGGGTAGGTAGATGACTCGTAGATACTTGCTCTTTTCAAAACAAATCAAAACTCTTTTCACACCGACACTTTCAAAAAGCTTTCAAAACAATTTTTCAAACACTCTTGAGGACTGATACAAGAGTTATTCAGAAATCTTTCAATGAAACTTTTTCAAACCCATTCACAATTGAAAAGCAAACATTTTGAAAACACAATGAGCAAGTATCTAAGAACCCATGGATAACCATGGATAGAAAGGGTGCTAACACCTTCCCTTTCTATAAATCTACCTCCTGAACCGAGAAACATTCTCATAAGGAATTTTGCTGTGCTTTTGTCCTGTCCATGTTGGAGAAAATAAAAGACGGTGGCGACTCTTGCTTCCGCGACATTTCGCGAACCAGCGTTAAACAGTCAGTTCTAAATCCACCGATCACACTTAGCATTGTCAGAAGTCCACAATAGGGCGTGTGGGGCACATCAAGCAGGTCATAAAATGAAATGGTTGTTATTTCGATATGGCATGTATTGGCCCAGTATGCTCAAAGACTGTATAGACTTTGCTAAAGGGTGTGAAGAATGCCAGAAACATGCAGGGATTCAACATGCCCCTGCAAGTGAGTTGCATTCAATCATTAAACCATGGTCATTTAGAGGATGGGCATTGGATTTAATAGGAGAAATAAATCCTGCTTCGTCTAAAGGACAGAAATATATCTTGGTAGGAATAAATTATTTTACCAAGTGGATCGAAGCAATACCATTGATAGTTGCTGATCAAGAGGCTATTATTGAGTTCATACAGAAACAAATTATCTATAGGTTCGGATTACCAGAGAGCATAACCACAGACCAAGGTTCTGTGTTTACTGGTAGAAAGATGCAAGAGTTTGCTCAAGAAATGGGGTTTAAATTATTAACATCAACGTCATATTATGCTCAAGCAAATGGTCAGGTCGAAGCAGCTAACAAAGTGATAATAGGGTTAATCAAGAAACATATTGGTAAAAAGCCAAGGAACTAGCATAAAACTTTGGACCAAATACTATGGGCCTGTAGAACATCTCCTAAAGAAGCTACTAACACCACACCCTTCCAACTCACGTTTGGTCATGATGCAGTTCTTCCAGTAGAAATTCATCTACAATCAGTTTGAATTCAAAGACAAAACGAAATTCCAGCTGCATTATATTGGGAGATGATGATGAATGAGTTAGTTGAATTGGACGAAGTTAGATTGCATGCATTGGAAATCCTGATGAGACAAAAGGAAAGAGTGGCCAGGACATATAACAAAAGGGTGAAGGGAAAAGCATTCACTATTAATGACTTAGTCTGGAAAGCCATATTGCCCATGGACAAGAAAAATAAAACATTAGGTAAATGGTCACCTCATTGGGAAGGACCTTTTCGAATAATAAAGGTATTTTCAAACAATGCATATGAAATCGAAGAGTTGATGGATGATAAGCGTATCCTAAAGGTTAATGGGAAATATTTAAAGAAATATAAGCCACGCCTGCAGGAGATTCGAATAATAACAACGTAATTAAGATATCAAAAATGCCAAAATGGTAATATGGGGTTGCCAAAATGGCGTTGTTCAGATGTTACAGACAAAAACCAAATTTCAAAACTAATCAACACTAAGATTTAAAAATAGACATTATTCTTCAATCTGTTAAAGGTACTTCGAAAAGACTCAAGCCTTTGTTGAGTAAAACATCTTGCTCCCTCTAAGGTAGCCACTTCTCCCTTGAGTTGTTCTGCGGTTTCCATTTCTGCAAGCCCTTTGTTGAGGAGCTCTTCGAATTGGTTGCCAGCAGTATTGGTTTCGTAGGCTAATTGTTATTCTTGAGCCTCCTTAACCTTCTGTTGAAGTTCCTAAATTTGCCTTTCCCAGAGAAGGATAGACTCAGTGCGAGCTTCATAATCAGTTTTTGCTTGCTTTAGATGCATGGCTTGATCCTCAGCTTCTTGAGAGAGTTTCGAAGCATGCTCATAGGCAGCATTCATTGCAGTTCGTTTTTATTAGACCTTTCTGGTAGCAAATTCATCTTGGAGAAGGCACCCAGTCACGTTGTCTAGCAGAGATTGAAGATCGAACAAGATAGTGCTAACTGGCAAAGAGCAGGTAGTAAGGTTGACTTTTGTAAGTAGCTCCTTCATAGTGTAGCAAGCTGTGCTATCCTGTTTGAGCACTTCGAACAAATCCACATCAAGAATTGTTCTCCTAATCCTGTTAAGAAGTACAAATCTATCATCTGTGGGCAACAGATGGCTAGTCGAACTTGTACCATCCCTAGCAGGTGGAATATCCCTTTGAGCTAGCTTCGCCTTCATGTACCCAATTGGGTCATTTCTTCTTAGGAGAGCAAGCTCCTCTTCCGTCATTCGGGATAGAGACGTTTGAGGAGGTTCCACGCGCAAGGGAGTCACATCCATTTCGACTTCCATGGGTTTATTGGTCGCGTCACCGTCACCTTCACTCGTTTCCCGCTCATTGCCTTCTTCATTATCGTCCAGGTCCACCACTTCGATATCGTCGTTCTCACTGCTATTTGCGTCTGACTCTGTCCCAGCAGTCGAACCATCGTTGGCATCTTCTTCCTCAGACCCTTCCTCTGCGGATTCTTCATTTCCTTGATCAGAATCAGCTTTCTCTCCTTCAGCGTGAGTGTCCTTTGGATCCTCTTGAAGGGTTTCAAGAGGGGACTTTTGAAGAGAAGTCTTTTGTAAAGTCTCTGCAGATTCATGAAGCGTTGCTTCATTTGTTTCTTTTAGAGGGGGAGAAGTGCTCTGGTCATCTTGCTGCTCTGAAGCTCCAGTCAGAACCGCCATATTGGAGGACCCTTTGTTCTGCACAAGGTTGCTGGAGTCCCCTTGAGGAGAAGAGTTGATGGGAGCAGCAGTTTTCGATGGGGAAGTCGAAGTGGTGAGAGCTGGATTCAAAATGTCCTACAGAGGTAAAGAATATTAAGAGCATGCACCAAGGTAATGAATAATTATTTTGTCAAAAATTAGAGTTCGATTTACCTGTGGACTCTCAGAAGAGAGGTTGCTAGCTATGCGTTCCAACATTACGTTGGAGGTCGAAGGTGGATTTTTGGATTTAGTTGAGGGAGCAGCATCTCTGGAATCGAGTCCAGAGACACTAGTTGGTACAACACTTTTGGAAATTTCCTTCTTCTGCTTCTTCTTCGAAGCAGCTGGTGAATTCCCTCCAGCGTTGGGATCCTTCTCAGTAGTGTTTGTTTTTCTTTTCTTTGGAGTGGTTGGCGGGAGTTTGTTAGTCTGAAAAGATTTAAACAATAAGTTAGATACAAATCATGAAACATTAGTGTATTCGAAACATCAAGGCTAAGTGATTACCTGTGGAGTTGGAGCAGTAGTTATTACTGGTGTTGTTGTTGTTGTTGCAGCAGTTGTTGTTGGTTTGGATAGAGTCACATTATCAATGGTTTCGACAGATGCCTGAGAGGCGCTTCCCTCTTTTGATTTTGAAGCAGCAGTCTTTATCCTGATGGCTGAAAATCGAAACAATTAAGGCAAAAGTTAAAAATGTAGAAAATGAGAAACATTTGGGATTTTCCCAAGCATTCGCACCTGCGCCTTGATCAGATTTAATCGACATGGCAGAAAGGTCATAGCGAAGATGTCCTGGGAAATCGTGGAGCCAATGTCGAGCCCATGTCACAGTCTCAGATGGCTTTGGTTTCTTTTGAAGATATTTGAACATTTCTTTGCAAGTGAACCACCAAGGGTATGGAGGAAACCAAGCCAGAGCCAGTTCTGAGGTAGGCAATCTAGGAAATTTAGGTGGATGCATTTCGAATGCCAACCTATACCTATCCTCAGGTGACAACCCTGAAGGAAGTTTTAACTTAGAAATTTTTTCTTTGAATTTTTCCTTCAAGGTCTCAGCCGCTTGATGCACAGTGGATTCCAAGTGTGTGGGATCATAAGTAGTTTCGAAATAATTTTGAAAAGCCCTAATCTCTTTGGCATGAGTGAACATACCTTTCTTGGATTGTACCTGCACATCGAATGCATCAGTTAGTTTCTGTTGAATAGTGAGGGTATCGAACATATAAGACTGATAGAACTTTGTCCACCATTCCAGGAAACCCTTTGCTGTGAGGTGTGTAGGTTCAAAAGATATGAGTTCAAAGTGGGCAAAGCCTTGGTATTGTTCCTGTTGTAGTTTGGCTTCTCTTGCCTTGAAGGTTCGCCCAGAGGTGATGGCACTTTCTGTTTGGAATAGGGGTTCAGGGATTAGTTGGCACAAGCCAAATTGTCTCGAAACGAAGTTGGGCTGATAAGCAAAAAGGAAGATTTGATTCTTAGCAGGAGTAATTCGTGAGGAGATTAATCTGGGAAGCAAAAAGGCTTTCCATACATCTTGAATTTCTTTGCTTTTGATTGCTTCTGAGAGAGCCATGGTGAACCATGATGGTCCATGAGTCCTTAAGGCAAAGGGCGCCATGGTCTCTTCGAATTTATGCCTCTCGGAGAAAATCATGATGTATTTGGAGAAGAGAACTTTGAAGTCATCTTTATCATCGTTTGGGGTAAGTCTTCGCAGCCTAGTGCCTTCGATGATTCTATCCGCTATTTCTGGGTCCTGTTCAACAATAGTGTTGGCAGTTGATAGTGAAGGTTCAAACATGGCATTGAGCCATAACTGGAGTAACCAGAAAGGGCCAGCTAGCAGGATGTTTTTTGAGGTGTGGGATTTCAGGCTCGAAACAGCTGATCTTAGACTTTCGTAAAGATCAACGAGTAGCAGTTCACTTAAACACACCCTCCGATTCTCATGCAAATCTCTAGCTGGAGGAATAAACCTACTGGCTACCTGTAGGGACCTGCTGCAAAAGACATACCTTGATAACCATAAGGTAAGGAAAGCAATGTGTTCCACATCCGACACACTGTCTCCTTCAGTGTGATAGTGGCTGATGAACTTTGAAAAGCTGGCTAGCTTGACTTCGAAGTCAATAATACTCTAATGCTCTTCATTGTCAGGAATGTAGGTTTCTCCTATTGGTGATAACCCAGTAATGGATGCTATGTCAAAAAAGGTGGGTGTAATCATTCCACCAGGGAGATGGAAAGTATTGTAAGTACTGTCCCAGAAATATAAGGACGCGAATAATAATGGGTGGCTATAGGTAAAGCCTGGTTTCGATAGTTTAATCAAGTTGTAAATGCCTAATTCTTCCCATTGTTGGGATTTCTTAGCTTCTACTTTAGTAAACCAGTTGTGATAGGCTGTGTCAGAGGTGGGGCAAGATCGAAAGGGTTTGAAGTTACTCTTCACATAATCTAGCATAAAAGGGTCCTTAGGGGGAATGATTGGATTTTCCATGGTGGTCGAATCAGAAGACTCCCCCGTCTTAGGGGTATCCATTTTATTAAACAGAGGTTTAAAATTATAACAAACAGGGAAAATTTTTCTGGTGTCTTTTAAGATTTCAAAGACTGTAAGAGGGCCCATTAAAGCTAACCTCTTGGCAGCGGCGTTAGTAGGGATTAGTACCTGAGATGCGTAAAGCATTTCCTTCTCTTTTGAGATCATCTGGGGAATAAGCACAGACTGACCTTGGTAGGTGCCAACCTTGCTTTCCATTATGGTTTCTGTGTTCTTTCCTTTCTTTTTGGAAGCTTTTTTCAGTTGAGATGAAGTTGAAGAAGACATTGTTGGAAGAATGTTGGAAGTTTAGGGTTTCGGTGAGAAGAGAGGAAGAAAAGATTCAGAATGTGGGAAGAAAAGAAAAAGACTAAGTTGATGGGTTTTTATAGTGTGGAAGTTTAAACATCCACTGAGTAAGATTGTGATACGTGGTAGTCGTGGGTTGGTTTGAGAAGGAGGTGGCGCAAAGTTAATATTGGTAATAGGCGTGATTTAATAAATAATCATTGTTGTGTAACTGCACCATGCTGTGAAACGGTTCAAGACGGTTAAGGAATCTGAAAAGCGTTGTGATTGACATGACTGGAGTCATATGCAATAAATGTTACGATAATTCAAAGGTCGCATCAAAATCTTGTGTATATGTTTAAAATAAGTATTTCTCAAAGGAATCGAAATACATATTTTAAAGGGGCATTTTGTTGGCTGAAGATTTTGATGATATTGTTTGAAGCAAAGCAAGTTGGATGTTTCGATTGGAATAAAGCAAGATGTCATGTTTCGAAATGGTAGAAGCAGTACTTCGAATGGGCATATCAAAGCTTGGAGCTTCGAGTGACAGTTATGAGGATATCTTCAAAAGAAGTCTCGAAGTGGTAACAAGGTTGTGTCCAAGAAATGCGTTCGAAACGAAGAAGTGCCAAAACATTTGAAATTCAAATGCAAGCGGGATGTTCGAAATTTAAAATATATGCGCTGGAGCATTCAAAGACGCGTGGAAGCTAGAGAGAGGTATTGCTTTGCATGTTCTGAACGTGGCAGAATCTTATAGCAAGACCATTATGGTCGAAGTAGTATAAATAGAAATCTTAGCATTAGGATTTCGTGTGTCATATCTATTGTACAAAAATTCAGTAAACATTCAAAATACCACATGGCTAGGGAAACGAATGCACGAACAATGTACGTATGATAACACCAAATGTTTATGATTAAATAAAACTCTTTATCATTTCTAGTCTTTTACTCTATCTTCATGTCAATATCATTCAAAAGCCTTTACATTCAAATATTTTCATTCGAAGTCTTTTTACTTATGTCTTACATTTAAATGTTTTCTTTCCATTTCAAATCCTTTACATTTCAGAAACTTTTGTATATTTCATGCCTTTATCTTCATGCTTTTATCATTCGAATACCTTTTTCATTTAAAGTCATTTTACTGATTTCTTGCATTAAAACGCTTTCTTCATATTTCGAATCTTTTACATTCCAGAGAATCTTTTACATTACATGTTTTTATGCTTCGAAGTCATTTACTTGTCTTTTCTGCAGTTTTATATGTCTTTACAATTGAACTTTATTCATGCAATTTAGTTTCGCGCGCATTTACTTGATCATGTTATTAGATCTTTAATAGATTAATCGAAGTAAGTTAAACACCTACACAATATTCTAAATACCAACCATGAATATCAGTTCTATAATGAGAATTATCCAAATGACCAATACATCCTAGGATCAATCTAGTCGATCCTGCGAGTTACCAAAGAGATTAAATATCAGTCATTAAGATTATTTGATAGTTTGGAGGACTAGCGGTTGTTTACCAGAAATAACTGTAAACAGCAACACAATATGAATGTCAGGATAACAACAATAAAAATCCCATAGCAACGCAACAAACCAACATTAGCCATAAGCCTACAACTTAATATTTTGCCCATAAATAGAGGCAATAACATCACCTGCTAATTCACATTTTTCAACAAAAAACACCACCCAACAAATCAAACCAAAAATTACTACAAATAAACTGCATAATTATTCGGACTATTTTGACTAAAACCAGTTAATTAATTATCGGCTAAATGCTTATTTCTAATTATAAAACTTCTTCAATAGTATTCTACTAATAATACTAAATTATTATTATTATATTAGTAAACTTGAAATGTCGACACAGTATTTATGCATATGTCATAACTAAGCATTCTATATCTCAATATGTAATTCATATGAAGTAATATATTATCTATAAAAGAAGAAGCATCGTTACAGTATTATTTCAAATAGTTATATGTATCGATAGTCAACTACCAAAAGTTACTAGACTGCTATTCAATATTACTGCTACATAAAAATCAATATGTTACTAAAATATTCATGTTAAATAATGCTTCGGTTGTTACCACTTTCTGCTATTAAATTACATTCTGCTATATGATAATTCATTATTCCGGCTACATATACATGCTACCTTTAATTCCATCTGCTAATTATATATACTACTTTATTTTATATGCTACATGTACTACTTAGTGGTCTATCTAAGCTTAAGTAATTTAATGGTCACTTACTACTTTGACTAAAACAAATTTTCATATTAATAATAAATCATAATTTAGCAAAGATGTATTATTATTTGGAAGCTCCAACTTACCCTACTGAAAATTCTAAACATGTCGGAATTACGCAAAATAAATAAAAGTAACTTTTAATGATACGAAAGAACGCTACTTATAACTTTAATAATAATATTGACAACTCTAACAACCCTATTGACAACTCAATTGACAATTATAACAACTCTATCAAAATTAAAAATAACTTAAATTAACTAAATAATTCAAATAATTATCTCTAACTCAAAACTCTTAAAACTCATCATGTTAATAATACTAAATCATTAATATTATTATTATTACTACTAATATAATAATTAGTATAATCTATTTATTTATAATAAATGAAGTATTGTATACTTAACATATGAGTCAGTAGGTGCTAATTGAACTAAATTTCCAAATGCCGCTACAGTGCTAAACGTGAGGCACTTATGTGCTACAGGTTGCCGCTAGAGTATACTCAAAGTATAACCACTTGTTTATTTCGCTATAGTATCGAATCGAAGAAGTTATGGATTTGAGAAGAAAGTACTAAGGGATATATATATATATATATATATATATATATATATATATATATATATATATATATATATATATATATATATATATATATATATATATATATATATATATATATATATATATATATATATATATATATATATATATATATATTAAATTGAGTTCTCAATCATCTTTCAATTTCAACAATATTTCAATTTCAATACAAACAAAAATAATTTTACAATTCAAATTCACATACCGTTAATCATATATCCTATTATAGAGTCAGAACTCCACCTTTATCTTAAATTGAAGGTTGCTCTTAATTTGCGATCTATCCGTTGGAACCTCGTTTTTGCCTCTCTTCCTTCTCTACAACTTTTCTTTGTACACCACCTGTTTCAATTCTTACTGCTACTTCCTTTCTAACCTAGTTTTCCAATTAGCTTATAACTCTATTTTTCTATATTTCCTATTTTCTTATAATAATAATAATATTATTATTATTATTCATTTAGTCTTATTGGACCTACTAGTCAACACTCCCACTTTTTACTATAACCAACACAACAACTAAGTCCACTAGATAAATAGTCTTATATAATTCTAATATTATTAATAATATTGTTTCTACAACTTAAATCAACCAATTTATCAAATAACCACATAACAACTTAAATCGACATTTCACAACTTCGAAAATTTAACCGAAAAAATATTCGAAAATATTTAATTAAATAATTAACTAAATATTGGGCGTTACATATAACAAGCACACCAATGATATGGTGGAGTCTATAAATATTTTAATTGATTATACTCCTGAAGATAAGGAAGAAGAAGAAGGTGAAGATTTGGTTTCCCCATAATAGCATGATGTCCCAACCAATGTCCCACACAAGAAGTAGGATATTGAGTCTGAGAATAAAAATTCTGATAAACTTCAAATTAACAAGGGACCGTCAATCAAAGTTCAGAAGGACCATCTCATTGAAAATGTCATAGGAAGTCTTAATGAAGGAGTTATGATAAGGTCCAGAGAAAGTATTGCAAATTCTTACTTTATCTCTAAGATTGAGCCTAAGAACATCAAGGAAGAATTAACTAAAGAGTTCTGGATCAATGTTATGCTAGAAGAACTTTGCCCATTTCAAAGGAATAAAGTATGGGAGTTAGTTCCTAGACCTGAATATTTGAATGTCATTGGCACCAAGTGGATTTTAAAGAACAAATGGCGCAGTAGATCGACTATGTCTCCAATAGGATATCCATGCAGTTCGTAGCAATAAGGTCGTATATATCCGAATTCACCACAGCGGTGACATTTCAAAGGCAGATTCTTGTTACTATTATGAATAAGTGAGACATGTTGTACACGTTTCTATGACATGTGGTCCAACTTTAGAACCTCAATCTTCTCTTCAAGTAGAACAACCTTATCTGAATGAATCTTCATCTCTTTCATGCTCATCTTAAAGCCTATTCTCTTTATATCTTTGGTCATCTCTCCAAACTCCATCATTCCATCAAGTGAATTTGAACTATTTTTCAAATTATTTTCAGATTGTATCAAGTTTCCTAGTTTGGAGTTTAGTGAAGAAGCCGCTTTCTCTACACCTATGACAATTGATGCCAGCTTCTCTATTTTTATCTGAAAAACACCTATGATTTTCTTCTGGTTATTTATTGTTAGGCACGCTTCTTCCCACTTGGTGTGAAGTAGCTTGAATGTTGCATCAAACTCTTTAGTAAAGTCTTCATAACCGAACTCACATTCGGACTCAAATCTACCAGAATAAGCCATCACATTGTTGGCAGTTTCCCCTCATTTTCATTATCAGAATCAAACCAAGTGATGTATAATCCCTTTTTTGTTTCTTGAGAAAGGTAGTACATTCTTATATAATGTGTCCAAAACCTTCAAACTCAAATAACTAAGTACCCTTGCCATCATTTGGTTTGTCTTCACTCCGGCCTTTGTTCTATATATTGATGTTAGACCTCTTGTCTTGGACATTTGTCCTCCACTTTCTGTCTAAATACTTCAAAGAATTGTTATACTTTTTCCCTAGAAGAGTTATATCATCTGATAAGCTCTCTTCTTTATCATCTTGAATTCCTTCCTCCCAGTGTTAGAAACACGAGTTATACCTTTGTCCTTATTTTCAGTCCTGTCATTGATGGATATCTCAAAGATTTGTATGGAACCAATGATTTCATCAACCTTAATGCTGCTCAGATCACGAACTTATTTAATAGCAATCACTTTCATATTAAACCTTTTAGACAATAATCTGAGAATTTTTTCGGAAAGCTTTTCTTCACACATCTTTTCACCTAAGAAAAAAGAGGTGTTGACAATATCATGTAACCTGATGTGGAATTCACTGATATATTCATCTTCATTCATCCTCAGATTCTCAATCTTAGTGGTAAGAAGCTGAAGTCTTGCCATACCAACGCTAGATGTGCCTTCATGTGCAGTTTTGAGAACCTCTCATGCTTCTTTAGCCTCTGAGCATGTGTTGGTCAATATTAACATGTTCTTGTCCATGCCATTGAAAATATAATCCAATGCCTTGGAGTTTTGAAGAGTTTCATCATCTTTAGCATCAGTCCAATTAATTTCTAGTTTCAAACTTGTTGTACCATCTTCGAAAGTAACCACTAGATATTTCCATTCTTTTATCACAACTTTCCATGCTATGTTACCCATAGATTTGAGAAAGACAATATCATAGACTTCCAATAATCATTGTTGGTGCCATCCAAAACATGAGGTTTGTTGCCTGATCCTCCATCTTTCATTGTGTCAATTTGAGCATAATTTATCTTTCTCAGAGCTCACCCAACAGACTAGGGTGCCTGCTCTGATGCCAATTGAAATTCTGTTCCTCAGGGGACAAATGTCAAACATGATGTCCTGGCTAGTGGTTCGACAAGTTAAATCAGAATCACCATAATTTGTACAAATGATGGAGAAGAAAAGCAATAAATAATACAACCAATTGGTAACACCGTTCAATACAGCCTGCACCTACGTATGAAGGGTTGGCTTCCAATCTATGAAAAGAAATTCACTATTAGTAGTTTAGTACACTTAGTCTTACAAGCAACAACAAACTCTATGTTATTCAATGCCTCTTCCTAACATTATCCAATGACTTTTTATTTAGGACTCTCCCTAAATATGAGACACCATCTCACTTTCTTTTTCTCTTCAACACTAACCCCTTAGTATTTTGGTTTCAATCGCTAAACCCTATTGATCTACTTCAATCAATAAGATGAGTGATATTAAATTTACAACTCAACTAGACAAACCTGCAACTATGTGAAGTTACTGAAACATAGCATGGTGTACATAAAGTAATAACAAGGACTCTAAATAAACCCTAGCACTCAAAATATTTTCAATGTATTACCTGTCTTCCAATGTAGGTTTTGAACTCTTTATATGACATAGTAATTTTGAGTTTTTCTTCATACATATTCGACAAGATTTCATTTAAAAATTATTTAGAATATGTTAAATATTATTTATTCCATAAGTTTCTCCAACAAGATATGATTTATTACTATTCAAATTCAAATTTAAATCTCCATTTAAATTTGAATTAATAGCTTATTACACTTGTCAAACAAATCACTAATCAATTGCTAAATCAATAACAATAAATTATTACATCCATTTATATTTTTTAAATAGATTTTACTCTTTTTTTAATATAATTATATATGTTTAAATTATTTAAACAATTCACCTGTATTTTTTAAAATATTTATACAATTCTTTAAAAAATTTAAAATGAATCTCATCAAACTCACTTTATATCTCACAAATTAATTATATTTTTTTATCCAATTACAATAAAAAATTATCTTAAGTACAAGGTTAGAGCATCCACTTTTAGTATAAGTATATTTTTCAGACACATTTATAAGCAACAAAAAAGTTTCAATTCTTCGTCACTATTATAAGTAAAAGTCAATTATTATTAAATTATATAATATTGTAATTTCTAATATACTCTTTTATTTCATTTTCTAACATTTCATTAAATTTAATAAAAAAGATATTATAATAAATTTAATTAATGTTTTCACCAAAATCTAAAAAACTAATTATACTTGATTGAGTTTCTTAATAATCATAAAAACTATTTTTATTGTTTATAAATTTGTCCAGAAAAAGGTGCATGACACAATGTTGACATAGGAGGATGCAATAAAGGACTCCATGGAAATGAAAGAGATTGAAGGGTGAGAAAACACTTAGAAAAGGGGGGGAGGGGGGGGGGGGGGGGGGGTTGAATAAGTTTATCCTTTTTTCTTTTTCTTACTAGCTCAACAATAATGGAAAGACACAACTATTTTTATCCTGGTTCGTTTGAACTCAAATTACTCCAGTCCACTCGCCAAGGTGATTTCTCCTTTCTCAACAAGGACTTAATTCACTATAATCAAACAGATTACAATCACACAACCAAACTGTTGTGACTGACAATTCAAAGCATAAGTAAACTTACAAGTGACTAACACTACTAAGACTCAAACTAGTCCTAGCCTTCTTGAGAAATCTGACCAAGCTTGGTCTCTCAAGGAACAAATACAAGAATTAAATCTTTACAATAGTGAAACAAATTACTTCTTAGAAAGCTATATCACAAACTATGATTTATCACTAAGATAAGTTTTACACAAAGTGTTTGTAAGAAAATAATTTGTGAGCAACAAAATATTTTTCACGTAGTTGGGTAGTTGGCTTGCAATAAATGATCTTTTATTTATAGCATGAAGAAAACGATTGTTGCTACCTTCAAAAGTGAGGAGAAATTAATGTTTTCATGTTAGCATGCAGTATTGCATTTTCCAATGAACTAGCGTAGAGACACTTGAGTGCTTTTAGCCGTCTTTGCATTAAATGAACAAACAGCACTGTCAGAGCATGTTTCCTGAAACTTGACAATACTTGTTTGCTTCTTTATTCTTTCAGAACTAGCTTCAGATCTTGCTTCAGAATTTGCTTGCAAATAACTTCTCATCAGAGCTTGCTTACAAAATACTTCTGAACAGAGTTTGCATGGAAACTTGCTAAGCTTAAAAGATGCATTAAATAGTTTCTTATCAGAGTCAGCATCAGAACTTGCGCTAAAGTAAACAGTTCTTTCATCAAAGAACTTCTTCATTTATATTTAGTTCATCACGTAAAAAATATTTTCATCTAAGAAAATACTTCAGTCAGAATATTATCTGAAACAAAGAAATATGCTCATCAGAGTATCAATTATATAAAATATATTTTATTGTTATCATCAAAACTCTGAGATATGATCAGAACCAATCTTGTTATAACAATCTCCCCATTTTTGATGATGACAAAAATATTCAGGTTTTGAAATAAAAAATGAACAAGAGATAAGAATCTCCCCCTGAAATAAATATTTCTATAAGAAAAAACTTCCTGAGAATTTTCATCAGAGCTTTGAGATTTTTCTTTTAGGATTTCTTCAGCAAGTCTTTTGAAGATAATGTTCAGATGATTAAACTTCCAGAGTTTATTGATACCTGCAAAATTCTTTAAACAAAGAAAGAAATCTTTGTATTTTATTAGTAATGTTTGAGACTTAGTCCCATAACTGTTAATCAGAGATTAGATCAAAATACTCATTTTCTCCCCCTTTTTGTCATAATAAAAAAGTATAAAAAGAATTAAAAAGCATAAAAGGTTTTTATAAAAAGATTCAGAGGTACAAAACAAAAACAAAAAATAAGAAATAGAACAACACTTAAGATTTTCTAGAAACAAGAGCCATAAGAAGATTCTTGATCTCAGATGAAGATTCCTCTTGCTTCATCATCCAGTTTCTAATTTCCTTGTTTGTCTCATCCTGCTTGTCCAAGCGCTCATGAATAGATTCATTTTCCTTCTTAAGCTCATTCAGAGTATTCCTAACAAGTGAAGTAGGAGCAGAGGATGAAGTAGCTTCAGCAGATATAGCCTTTGGTGTAGAAACAGCTGAGTTAGAACGAACAAAATTAGAGAGAAGAGTGCCCAGATCAACCATAAGAGTTGGTACAGGTTCTGGTGCAGCTTTAGCAGAAGGTTGATTAAACAAAATCATTGCCAGAGGATTTGAATCTTCAGAGGCATCTTCAGACTCATCTTCTGAAATGTTCATTTGATCAGCAGGAGCATTAGCAATCATCAGAGTAGACTTCTTGTCCCAAATATCAGCAGCTTCTGACTGGAAGGCATGCAAATGTTTGGAGAAATTCTCAAGCACTTGAGAATGATGAAAGTCTTGCAATTTCAGTGAATCGGCATCTAATATTCTTCTGAACATTTCCCACAGAAGATCTGTTGCTGCTGGGTTCACATTGCTGGTGCAGTCTGCCTTCAGCAGGTCTATCCAAACTTGTACTTCTGTTAAAAAATTCTGAAAATATACATTTACATCTTGCTGGACAGGTTTGGGAACAACCTTTTTTTAGGTTTTGTTTTTCAGAAATTGTAGGGATTCAAAATCAACTACAGTTTTCAGAAATTTAGTTGGTTCAGGAGTTTCTAATTGATCAGATGTTTCTGTTTGGTTAGGATGTTTAGATGGATCAGGTGTTGCTGATGGTTCAAGAGTTTCAGATGGTTCATGTGTTGCTGATGGTTCATGAGTTTCAGATGGTTCATGAGATGGATTGAGGGGATGTTCTGGGGATTGAGGAGTTGAAAGCATTGGTGAGTTATGTGTTGGAAGTTCTGGAGATGTGGGTGGTGTGACGTCAGGAGAAATGATGATGGTGTTATCAGCAGTGGGGGTAGGATTTTGTGGTTGAGTTCTGTTCATAGCATAGATATTTTTAGAAGGTAGGGTGAAAGGTAGATTTTGTGTGGCCAAAGGTACGTTTATTCCAGGTATTCTCCAAGAGCCAGCATCATACTATCCAGTAGGTCTTGGTGATAAAGGTCTGGGAGGTATCTTAGAAATTTTTTCAACATGATTAGTTTGTGAGATATGTGTTTGAGATGGTTGTGTTTGGGTTTCATGAGAGTCATCAGAGTTAAAATCACTTAAGTCTGATAAAACTTGATCTATTTGAGGGTTTTTAGCAAGAGGTTCAGAGGGAATGGTTAAATCTATGTCAACATCTATGTCACCTAATGTTTGAAGTTCAGCAAATGTAGATATATGTACAGAATCATAAACAGAAATAGTCTCAGAAGGTGTACCTGATTTCTTCTTCTTCTTCTGAGGTCTACCACAGGGTCCTTCAACTGCTTTCCTTTTCATTGGCTGCTGGAAGACAACATCTAGAGTTGCTTCATGTCTACCTTGAAGCCAGGAAAGATCAATTGGAGTTCCACTTTCTTTGCAAATCTGAATGTAATGCAGAATGATACGAGGGTGATCTTCTGAGTTGAAAAGTGGAAAGTCAGCAATTGGAATCCTTCTTCTGGTAACAGTTGCTGATATGTAAGGGGTTGGTTCTATCAGCAGTTTATCAATGATCTTTGTCTTCACCAGATTTTTTCCTTTCAGAGCTTTCCCACATGTAGGCTTTAACTCCCCCAGCAGGTTTGCTTCGTCCAAATGTGCAATCACACCATTCTCTGTCAGAATGTCTAAAATCAATCTTCCCATTGGAATCCAGTTCCTCTTGGATTTAGGGTTCTTCACTCTTTATGCTTCCCTTGTTTCCTTGACATGTGTCCAGAGGTGATCAAACAGAAGGTAGGGTAAATCAATCTTAACATTTGTTCCTAGACAAAACAGAAGGTATTGCTGGTCAGCATTTATATAGTAAGGAGAACTTGTTTCCTTTCTATGATGAATGCAGCCATGGATGATTCTAGCCCAGATCTTGTACTGATTCTTCAAATCTCTGACTTTTGATGAAGCTTTCCCAGTTGTAAAAATTTCAGCATGAACTTTTGACATGTCCATTCTGCCATGTGAGATTCCAGTGACTCCATTTCCTTCAAAACCCAGTAACTTCCTGATGAGATTTTCAGTTATAGAGATTTCCTTACCCATTACAAACGAGAGAATAACCTTTGGTGATGCAATGGCATGTATCCAAAATTCCTTAACAAGGTGTGGAAATACAGGGCCAACAATACGGTCAAAGAAATTTCCCCATCCTTGAAATTCTACAGCAGGAAGAAGGTCAAACCCATTTGCCTTTAGGTTTTCAAAATCCACCATCAATTCACTGATAACTTCTAAACTATGAACTGGAATAAGAGTGGTTCTCTCAGGGATGATATACTGTTCAGTTTGAGTGCTTCCAGAAGGAGTAGAGGAAGAAGCCATTAGAGCACTTAGGTTGAAAGAAAAAATGGGTTGCAGAAAAAATACACAAAGACGGTTGAAATTTGAAAGAGAAGGTAAAAAGAGAGAAAGGGGTTTTACAAAAGTATTTATATGAAAACTCTTGAGAAAAAGGTTTTAAAATTAAAAATGTAAAAAGAATTTTTTTTTAAAAATTAATTAAAAAGAATCTAATCATTACTAGCATTTAATGACATTGAAAATTGAGGGGAAGGCGTGAGATTTGAACAAATCATAACAGTTACCTAGGAATGGCGTCAATAGCATAACACGCGTGACCTTTCAGAAACACAACATGTGTTCATCTCCTGAAGGTTGCATGAGACAACTGTTTGATATAATGAACTGCTGAACTATACTTGTAATGAAACGTTAGAACATTTCATAACTTTATATATAGTTTCTGATGTAACTTCTCTTCTAACTTCTGAAGAGTTGTTAATCAGAACATTCATTTCAGAACATTCTGAAGGCAATCACAGAAGATAAATACAATTTTATTCAGGACAAAATTCCATACTAATATTTTTAGAATGAATTCAAATATATCTTTTGAAAGGGGTTTGGTAAAAATATCAGCCCATTGATGGTCTGTTTTTACAAAGTTTAAATTTAAAATTCCTTTCTGAATGTAGTCCCTTATAAAATGATATTTAATTTCTATGTGTTTTGCTTTAGAATGCAAGATGGGATTTTTAGAAAGACAAATTGCAGAGGTATTGTCACAGAAGATAGGAATCTTACTTTCATAAAGATTAAAATCTTCTAGTTGACTTTTCATCCAGATCATCTGAGAACTACATCCAGCAGCAGATATATACTCAGCTTCTGTTGTTGAAAGTATAATGGTAGCTTGCTTCTTGTTGTACCACGAGATAAGGTTGTCACCCAGAAACTGACAGCTTCCAAAGGTGCTCTTTCTTTCAATTCTATCTCCAACAAAGTCAGCATCACAATAATCTACTAGTCTGAATTCTTTTGATCTTCTGTAACACAGACCCAGATTAGTAGTACCTTTCAGATACCTCATAATTCGCTTAACAACAGTTAAGTGAGATTCTCTAGGATCTGATTGGAATCTAGCACATAAATATACGCTGAATAAAATATCAGGTCTAGATGCAGTCAGATAGAGAAGGGATTCAATCATACCTCTGCAGAGTTTCTGATCTACCTTCATACTTACCTCATCTTTTCCCATAATGCACGTAGGATGCATTGGTGTCTTTGCATCTTTGCTTTCTGACATCTGGAATTTCTTCAAAAGTTCTTTAACATACTTCGTCTGATGTATGTAAGTACCTTCTGGAGTCTGGTTTATTTGTATTCCCAGAAAGAACTTTAATTCTCCCATCATGCTCATCTCAAATTCAGCCTGCATGGTCTCAGCAAATTCTTTTCAAAGAGAGATATTAGAGGTTCCAAAAATAATATCATCAACATAAATTTTACAAATTAAAATGTCATTTTTAAATTTTTTTCTGAATAAAGTTGTGTCCACTTTCCCTCTGGTAAAATCTTTTTCTAAAATAAAATTACTCAAACGTTCATACCAAGCTCTGGGAGCTTGTTTCAGACCGTATAAAGACTTTTTTAGTTTAAAAACATGTTCTGGATGTTTTGAGTCATTAAAGCCCGGAGGTTGATGGACATAAACTTCTTCTTCTATATAGCCATTTAAAAATTCACTTTTAACATCCATTTGATATAATGAAATGTTATTTTGAACAACAAAAGAAATTAATAATCTAATAGACTCTAACCTGGCGACTGGAGCAAAGGTTTCATTATAATCAATTCCTTCTTGTTGACTATAACCTTGTGCAACCAGTCGTGCTTTGTTTCTGACCGTCTCTCCTTACTCATTTAGTTTGTTTCTGAAAACCCATTTAGTTCCTATAATGTTGAATCCTTTAGGTCTTGGAACTAGATCCCACACATCGTTTTTGGAAAATTGATTGAGTTCATCTTGCATAGCTAGGATCCAATCATTGTCTTCCATAGATTCATCAATAGAGGTTGGCTCAATCAGAGATACCAATCCAAACAATGATTCTTCATTGATTCTGAGAGAGGATCTTGTTCTGATGGGATCTTCTTTTCTTCCAATAATCATGTCTTCTTTATGAGCTGAAGAGATTCTGGGAAACCTTTTCTGAGAAGGTTGTTCAGAGATTCTGAGATTATCCAGCGCATTATCAAGAGGAGAATCTTCTGAGTTCTCCTTTGCTTCTGACTTTTCAGAGTTTGAGAGATAATCTTTTGTACCTACAGAAATATCAATTTGCTTTGGCTGTTGCTGGCCAAGCTTATCATCAAACCTGACTTTGATTGATTCTTCAAGAATCAGAGTTTATGTGTTGTATACTCTATAGCCTTTTGAGCGTTCAGAATATCCAAGCAGAAAACACTTTTGTGCCTTAGAATCAAACTTGTTCAGATTTTCTTTAGTATTCATAATAAAATAAGTACGTCCAAAAGGATGGAAATATGAAATGTTGGGTTTTCTGTTTTTACATAATTCATAGGGAGTCTTTTCAAGAATAGGTCTTATAGAGATTCTATTCTGAATATAACATGCTGTGTTCACTGCTTCTTCCCAGAAGTGCTTAGCCATATTTGTTTCATTGATCATGGTTCTGGCCATTTCTTATAACGTTCTATTCTTTCGTTCTACAACTCCATTTTTCTGGGGAGTTCTAGGACAAGATAAATTATGAACAATACCATTTTCTTTAAAATATTTTTCAAAATAATGGTTTTCAAATTCTCCTCCATGATCACTTCTAACTTTTATAATTCTAAAATCTTTTTCGTTTTGCACTTGGTTACAGAAGTCAATGAACACAGAATGTGACTCATCCTTGTGTTTTAAAAACTTAACCCATGTCCATCTGATGTAGTCATCAACAATGACCAATCCATACTTCTTGCCTCTGATGAATGCAGTTTTAACTGGCCTAAAAAGACCAATGTGAAGTAGTCCTAATGGCCTAGAGGAAGAAATAACATTTTTTGATTTAAAAGAAGGTTTTGAAAATTTTCCTTTTTGACATGCTTCGCACAGAGCTTCTGAGTTGTACTTCAGATTGGAAAGTCCTCTGACTAAATTCAGTTTATTTATTTGAGAGATTTTTCTCATGCTGACATGTCCCAATCTTCTGTGCCATACCCATTGCTCATCGCTAACAGACAAAAGGCATTTTACATTATGAGTTTTAAGATCTGACAAATCAATTTTATAGATGTTGTTCTTTCTCTTGCTAGAAAAGAGGATTGTTCCATCTTTTTGACTAACAGCTCTACAGGAATTTTGATTAAAGATAATGTCATAACCGTTGTCACTTAATTGACTTATGGAGATTAGGTTATGCGCTAATCCTTCTACTAACAGAACATTAGAGATAGAAGGAAGGTTACCGTTTCCAATAGTTCTAGAACCAATAATCTTTCCTTTCTGATTACCTCTAAACTTGACGTCTCCTCCAGATTTAAATTCCAGGTTTTGGAACATAGACTTTCTTCCCGTCATGTGTCGTGAGCACCCAGAGTCCAGGTACCATGATTGGTGTCTCAATTGAGCTGTTAAGGACATCTGCAACATAAATTATTTTCTCCTTAGGTACCCATATCTTTTTGGGTACTTTTTGGTTAGAGTTTCTAAAGTTCTGTTTGAACTTTGGTTTAGCATAAAAATCTCCAGAGTGAGATGTATATTTAATATCATGTGTGTGCCCAAAACTAAATTGTTTATTCAGAGGTTTATATGTGAAAGTCATCTTGGCAACAGGTTTTGGTATATATGTTTCCTTCCCTTTGGGAGTTTCATATCCAATTCCTCTTCTGTTGTTCCCACTAACTCCATAGATCATTGAAGCCATTTTGCTTCTATCTATGCTTTTAGAAAGAAAAGTTTGAAAGCTAGAGTCATATTATTTAAGAATATCTTTTGAGCTTGACGCAAAATCTGAAATAGAATTTTTTTAAACTTTTTGAATTTCCTCTTTAAGTTTAAAATTATTTTCTTTGAGTTCAGAGTTTTCTGTTTCATGTTTCTCAAGATCAGATGCAAGACTCTTCTTGAGTTTCTTGTATTTTATTTTGAGTTGACTATAGTTTTCCAAAAGTTCTGATAAACTTTCAACAAGTTCAGCTCTAGTAAATTCAGAGAATACCTCTTTTGGTTTTGACTCACAGTCTGAGTCATCTGCTGTGGTAGCCATAAGAGCTAGGTTGGCGTTCTCATCTTCAGAATGAGATTCATCTTCAGAGGATTCTGAATCGTCCCAGGTGGCCATCATGCCTTTCTTTCTACCAAACTTTTTCTTTGGTCTTTCTCTTTGTAGTTTTGGACAATCACTCTTGTAGTGTCCTGGTTCTTTACATTCATAACAAATTATCTCTCTTCTGTTTGAATTCTCGTGTCCAGAAGATTCTGGTTTATCTTCTGACTTCTTGAAGTTCCTAAACTTCTTCTGTCTCTACTTCCACATCTGGTTGATCCTTCTGGAGAGCAAGGATAGTTCATCTTCTTCTGATGCAGATTCTTCAGAGTTTCCTTCTTCTGCCTGAAAAGCGTTAGTTTCACATTTTTTTATAGATTTAAGGGCAACAGACTTACCTTTCTTCTGAGGCTCGTGTTCATCAAGTTCTATCTCATGACTTCTTAAAGCGCTGATGAGTTCTTCAAGAGACACATTATTCAGATATTTTGATACTTTGAAAGCAGTGACCATAGGTGCCCATCTTCTGGGTAGACTTCTGATAATCTTCTTAACATGGTCTGCCTTGGTGTATCCTTTGTTCAGAACTCTCAGGCCAGCGATCAGAGTTTGAAACCTTGAGAACATAACTTCTATAGATTCACTTTCTTCCATTTTGAAGGCTTCATACTTCTGGATGAGAGCCAGAGCTTTAGTCTCTTTCACTTGAGCATTTCCTTCATGAGTCATTTTGAGGGACTCAAACATGTCATGTGCTGTATCTCTATTTGTGATCTTCTCATATTCCATTTTAGAGATAGAGTTTAGAAAAATATTTCTAGCTCTGTGGTGATTTTTGAAATCAGCTTTTTGTTGTCTATCCATATTTTTCTATCAATCTTGTTTCCTTCTGAGTTTATAGGATGTGTGTAACCATCCAAGACCATATCCCATAAATCACTATCATGACCTAGAAAGAAACTTTCTAGTCTATCTTTCCAATATTCAAAATCTTCTCCATCAAACACATGAGGTTTGGTGTAGTTATTGTTGTTTTGTTCAGATGTCATTGTCTTTTCCTTCTGGATCTTTTTCTAACACGGTTAAGTGTATGCGCTCAGAGTTAAGCTCTAATGCCAATTGAAGGGTGAGAAAACACTTAGAAAGGGGGGGGGGGTGAATAAGTTTATCCTTTTTCTTTTTCTTACTAGCTCAACAATAATGGAGAGACATAGTTATTTTTATCCTGGTTCGTTTGAACTCAAACTACTCCAGTCCACCCGTTAAGGTGATTTTGCCTTTCTAAACAAGGACTTAATTCACTATAATCAAAAAGATTACAATCACACAACCAAACTATTGTGACTAACAATTTAAAGCACAAGTAAACATACAAGTGACTAACACTACTAAGACTCAAACTAGTCCTAGCCTTCTTGAGAAATCTGACCAAGCTTGGTCTCTCAAGGAACAAATACAAGAACTAAATCTTTACAATAATGAAACATATTGCTCATTAGAAATCTATATCACAAACTGTGATTTATCACTAAGATAAGTTTTGCACAAAGTGTTTGTAAGAAAATAATTTATGAGCAGCAGAATATTTTTCACGTAGTTGGGTAGTTGGCTTGCAATAAATGATCTTCTATTTATAGCATGAAGAAAACGACTGTTGCTGCCTTCAAAAGTGAGGAGAAATTAATGTTTGTGTGTTAGCATGCAGTATTGCATTTTCCAATGAACTATTATAGAGACACTTGAGTGTTTTTAGCCGTCTTTGCATTAAATGAACAAACGGCACTGTCAGAGCATGTTAACTGAAACTTGACAAGACTTGTTTGGTCCTTTATTCTTTCAGAACTAGCTCCAGATCTTGCTTCAGAATTTGCTTGCAAATAACTTCTCATCAGAGCTTGCTTACAAAATACTTATGAACAAAGTTTGCATGGAAACTTCCTAAGCTTAGAAGATGCATTAAATAGTTTCTTATCAGAGTCAGCATCAGAACTTGCACTAAAGTAAATAGTTCTTTCATCAAAGAACTTCTTCATTTATATTCAGTTCAGCACGTAAAAAAGATTTTCATCTAAGAAAATACTTTAGTCAGAACATTATCTGAAACAAAGAAATATGCTCATCAGAGTATCAATTATATAAAATATATTTTATTGTTATCATCAAAACTCTGAGATATGATCAGAACCAATCTTGTTCTAACAGAGATAGCCATGGAAATGGAAGAGATAGCCAAGGAAGATGAAAGAAGAATGCAAAAAGTTTGTTACTGGTATATTCAAAGGGGAGGTTTCTTACCATTGGTGGTGGCTGAATGCATAGCATCAGGTGATGTTGAGATGGAATTGGCTTGGGAATTAAGCTTTGACCGTTGAATCAATGCACGGATGCTATTATACTGCTCTTGAGTGAATCCAGAAGGAGATAGAGATGACTGTTGAGAAGAGTCTGATGCAGTATTGGCTGAGGCATTGTATGGAGAATTCTGAATCTTGCCCTTTTGTTTGAAACCCGGTGGATAGCCATGTTTGAGGAAACATGTCTCCACAGTGTGATTGGTTCTCCCACAATGTGTACAAATATGTTTTTGACTCTTAGAACCAGTTTGACCTTGATTCCTATTCTTGAAGGCATTGTATCCAGGTTTATCAGAAGAATTACCTAAATGAGTGTTGACTTGAAGTCCAGTAGTAGTGAGCTCTTCAATAGGAGCAGATGGAGGAGCTAACATAGCTGCAGCATTATTCAACTCGCGTTCTTGCTGAATAATGAGAGAAAAGGCTTTGTCAATATCTAGAAAAGGACTCATCATCATGATCTGTGATTTGGAGTGTGTAAACTTCTCATTTAGGCCTTTCAGAAATCGAATAACCTGGTCTTGCTCACGATACTTCTTTGCAGATGTAACAGCGCCACAAGAACATGGAATTGCACAAGAACACGCAAGAATCAGACGGTAATTATCAAATTCATCCCAAAGAACTTTCAATTACGTGAAGTAGTTAGAAACATCTAAGGTACCTTGGCGAAGTTTATAGATATCCTCCTGAATATCTGAAATGCAGAAGATGTCACTATGCGAAAAACGAATCTGCAGATTCTTCAAAACTCCAGCGACACTATCAATCCAAAGAATTGATTTGGCGATTGATTCAGAGATCGATCGATGAATTCAGGCAAGAACCATAGTGTTGCAACGTGTCCAAGGAGCATACAGAAGGTCAGATACAGGTGGTTTTGCAAGAGATCCATCAATGAATTTTTCCTTGTTCTTCGAAATCAGCGCTATATGCATTGACCTAGCCCAAGTATGGTAGTTCTTGTCATCAAGAAGTTGAGATACAAGGACAATCACAAGGTTTTCGCTTGGATGAAGATAATAAGGATTCGTAGCATTCATGGAGAAATCAACAAAGGTCTGGTAAGCCATTGATGAAGGGATTGAGAAAGGAAAGAAGAAAGGGAAAGCGCAAATCAAAATCAAGATTCGCGGAAGGATCTGCAACAACAACAAAAAACAGAGATGCTAGTTGCAGAGAAAGGGAGGATAGTGAAACAATGGCTACCAGAGCTTGTATAGCTCTAATACCATGTTGACATAGGAGGATGCAATAAAGGACTCCATGGAAATGGAAGAGATAGCCATGGAAATGGAAGAGATAGTCAAGGAAGATGAAAGAAGAATGCAAAAAGTTTGCTACTGGTATATTCAGTATGTATAGTGTATATTATCCAAAAGTACATCCAAGGGTATATATATCTATACAAGCCATGCTATGACCAATTAAGAATAAACTAACTATTGGTCCATAATAGTAAAAATAATATGAGCTAATATGCCCTCTCAAGTTGGACTATGTATACTACAAAGTCCTAACTTGCCCAGAATAGAAGAAAGAGCAGGTGAATGGAGAGGTTTTGTGAACATGTCCGCGAGCTGTGCAGTAGTGGAAATAGGCAGCAAATGCATGAGATTAGAGCGAATATTCTCATGAATAACGTGGCAATCGAGCTCAATATGTTTGCTGCATTCATGAAATGTGGGATTATGGGCTATGTATATGGCGGATCTGTCACAGAAAACAAATGTTGGCTTGGAGAAGTTAACTTGTAAGTCATAAAACAAGTATTGTAGCCATTGTAATTCACAAGTGAGTGAGGCTAAGGCAGGGTACTCAGCTTCAGTTGATGAGCGTGATACAACATTTTGCTTCTTGGATTTCCAGCAGATGAGGGGAGATCTAAGAATGATGCAAAAACCGGTAACGAATCTTTTAGTATCAGGGCATCTTGCCCAGTATGAATCTGCAAAAGCAGACAGCTTGAAGTCACTAGAAGAAGAGAAAAGGATACCTTTTGCAGGATATGCTTTTAGATAGCGCAGAATTCTTGTGGCAGCTTGATAATGGGGTAGTAAGGGGTTATACACAAATTGGATAAGATGTTGAACGACAAAGGAGATATCAGGTCTTGAGTTTGTCAAATAAATCAACTTGCCAATTAGTCTGCGGTAGCTTGAAGGGTCCTCCAGGGGTTGTCCTTCATGAGTGGTCAACTTGATATTTGGATCAAAGGGCACAACAAATGGTTTGGAGGCTAAAAAACCATTGTCAGCTAGGAGTTCCAAAGTATACTTTCTTTGGTTCAAAAAGATGCCTGTTGTAGATCTTGCTATCTCGAACCCAAGGAAATATTTAAGTTGACAAGATCTTTGATATGAAAATGATGATCCAGGAGCTGTTTGACTCTTTGGATTTCTATGATGGAAGTACCTGCCAACACTATATCATCCACATAAACCAAAAGAGAAGTAAACTCATCATGGTTGGATTTTGTGTAAAGGGAGTGATCAGCCTGTGATTGAGAATAACCAATGGAGAGAAGGAAGGAAGATAATTTTGAGTACCATTGCCTACTTGCTTGTTTAAGGCCATACAAGGATTTTTGCAGTTTGCACACCTGAGTAGGGTTTGAAGTATGCATACCAGGTGGAAGAGTCATGTAGACCTCTTCCTGTAGGTCCCCATGAAGAAAAGCATTGTTGACATCAAGCTGCTCCAAGTGCCAACCCTTGATAGCTGCTAGTGACAAAAGAACTCTTACAGTGGTAAGCTTAGCAACAGGGGAAAAGGTGTCAAAATAATCAATTCCTTCCATTTGTGTATACCCTTTGGCTACCAACCTAGCCTTATACCTTTCAATAGAACCATCTGCTTTATATTTTATTTTGTACACCCATCTACATCCAATAGGTTGCTTACCAGGAGGTAAGTCAACTACATCCCAAGTGTGATTCTCAGCAAGAGCATGTAGTTCAGCATCCATAGCATTTTTCCAACAGTCAAACTTAATGGCTTGATTGTATGTTTTGGGTTCAGTGATGGAAGAAATTGAACAACATAAATGTTTATAGGATGGTGAACAATTTTGATAAGAGATGACAGATGAAAGAGGATATGCAACATTGGATGTAGTAGGATGTGATGCAAATGAGTTATGTGATGCAGCATAACAATGATATTTTTTGTACCCCAAAATTTTCCCTCTCATTTTATCAACATTTCTCATCCCAAGGCTCTTTGAACTCAAGATCAAGCTAGGGTTTGCTCTGCTCAAGACATCTCCTTGCATTGTTGACCTAAATTAGGGTTTAAGTTTGCACAGGGATTTTTTGACCTACAATTCCCAAAGTGACTTTCATACTTCATGTTGGACTCATAAGTTTGTCCATACCAAGTTTCAAGCCTTGAATCAAGTTTTTGCCCAGTCAATTGGACAGTTGACCTAGAAATCAACAGTATTGGGGAAAAGTCAACTGTGGCCAATTTACAGTCAAACCTCATGAATTTTGACCCATATCAACATTACGAACTCATATGAACCATTTGATCAAGTTTGGACCACAACTCCACAAGAAATTTGATCAGATCACCAAAAGGGCAAAATGGTCATTTCTAGGGTTTTGACTGTACAAGGGCAATTTCTGACTTTTTGACCTAGCCAATGGAAAATTTGGCTCAATCATGGACTCAAGGACTCAATGGCATCATCTTGACCTATCCAACAAGTTCAAAAGATCTCAACTGCATTGGATTGACAGATGAATTTTTCAGTCAACTGATCAAAATTTGACTGTACACTGAAAAGTCAAACTTTGACTTTTTGGTCAAAATCAAGTGCCAAGAGTCATTTTTCATCAAGAGGTGTCAAAATATGAAACTTGTTCATCAAGAAACCGAATTTTTTCAAATTAGGGTTTTAGATTGAAAAATTTCATAACTTAGAATTTTTCTAAGTTATGAAATTTTCTTAATTTTTCCTAACTTTGCCCAACATTTTCACCATGATGCAATTCGATTCAAACAAAACTTTCAACATGAAAGTTGTAGTCCTCCACAAAGTATACAACTTTGATTCACAAAGTTTTCTCAAAAGAAGCTTGGATATCAAGTTATGATTTTTGGAACAAGGGTCCCTAAAACTTTTAACTTAGTGAAATTTTGCCCTAGTTTAGGCAGGATTTTGACCTATCTTCATGGCCATTTTTCACATAGTTCCACTTGTAATATCAAGTTGCATTTCAAATATGGATTGTAGAGCATGTTACGAGCTTTCGAAAATGTCCAAGAACTCCCCAAACTCATTTGTGGTTAAGGAGAATCGAAGGCTTGAAGTTGGCAAAAACTCACCTTTCATCCATGGCATGTTCATGTTCATACAAGTTGCAATTTCAAGTCAGCATGCTTTGCACTAGATTACAAGCATCTAAACTACCTCACACTCAATAATTAAATGCAAATCCATTGGTCTAAAGCATTGTTTTGGTCATTAGGACATTGTACACAAAATTAATCCTTAAGTAGAAAAAGGTACATTTCCATTTTTGCTTAAATGTGCTTTATGTCAAAACTGAATCCCTTGAGCATTGGTCCATATCTCATACAGAAAATCAAATCCACAAGTTGGAGGGGCCAATGGCAGAGTGTTCAAGCATAAGGATAGCCTGTACAGGCCTGTTTCAATCACTTCCCACATTTTGCTTCAAAAACAAGAAACATGTCCAAAACATGAGAACTTGAACATCAGCAAAAACAAGCTTGTGCAAACATTTGGAACATCTTTCTCACACCCCTTTGAGCCAAAAAACACGACCTCTTAAGCCCTCAAACATCGCATAGCCAGAAATCACTTTCCATTGGCAAAACAGGGCAGAACCTGCAACTTGACTTCCATAGCACATTTTGCTCGTGCGTTTTGCCCCAAGTTGGTTCAAATACCTTCCATTCAATCCATCCAAGCTATCCCAAACCTCAAACACCAATTGTAACTCCATTTACAGGGTTTGCCATTTTCATTTTGAGTTTGTGCAGGTTGAGTTCTATAGGCTGATTCAAGTACATTCAAGGCAAGCTAGACATTGGAGAAGGTCAAGTGAAGTTCAAGCAAGCTCCCAGACATCTTAGGCCTTGTTGAAAAGCTCCACATTGCCATACACGAAGTCAGATGAAACAGGTTTTTGTCAACTTCCTATCTCTCTATTTAGGAACATTTAGCCTTAGGTTTGTGAATAAGAAATGTAGTATTCATTGCCATGAAGCTGTACATATGCTCAGTTTTCATTTTTATTAAGCGTGCTAAGAGAATTTGATCCATGAACATACTGAAAAAATTAGGTTAGATTTTAGGGCCAGATAAATTCTCTCTGGTCTTTGAGAGTTAAGACAAGTTGTTTATATGGTTGGATTCGTCTTGAAATGCTCTACAACTTTGATGTTATGTGTTTTTGCAATAGAGCTCGTATGCAGGATGTCCATGTTGGATAACAGGCGCGCGTGTTTTGTTTGAAAGTCAGAGGTTGAAGATGAAGTGGTGGGTTGGGCTTGGCCTGAACTTGTTTTTGACACCCCCATTTGCTGAATGCACCCCTTGGCCCAATTTCTTTATGCTTTGATATTTTTGTATTTTATTTTCATTTTTGATTTTATTTTATTATTTCCAAATATAAAAATACTCAAAAATATTTTTATAATTTTTTCACATTTATTTTGCATTTTATTTTTATTTTTTTAACATAAAAAGCAATTTAATTACTTTTATCTTGTTTATTCAAAACTTGAAAAATATATATATTATACTTTTATTTTTATTCTTTATTTTTATTCACACTAAAAATATTATTCTAAATA